>VXAY01006823.1:143881-199194 GCA_013399855.1 Oxyruncus cristatus | reverse complement strand
ATGAAAATTCCCTCCAACTCTTCTCTAAAAAAAAAAAAAAAAAAAAAAAAAAAGAGCTGTTTTCCTCTACAACTCTCTCTATACTCTCTTGCATATGATATTTTTTGTACAAGTTAGGTGATTAGGAAAACAGGCAAGTGTTGCCTGTTACGCTGCACGAATGAATTGTAAAATTTTTTATCTTGTTTGTAAGTAATTTGCAGGGGAGTTTTGTGTTCAGCCACAGAGATACAAGTTAAAAAGAATAAATTTTTTTCCCATTTACATCACAAATATTAGCACAGACACACACACATACATACCCACACATACACACACACACATGCAGGATCCTAAACAGTGAATTTAAGAGAAAAGAGCTATGAAAGAAAGTCCTACAGTATCTGCTGCTACCCCTTCTTTTATCTCCACTGCCTCCTTCATCCTGAAGAAGTGTCTTATTTGCCTACATCTTAATCCCTTATTTCTGAGAAATCCCAACCAAAATTGCTCTCCATTTGACTGAAGAGAGCTTTAGGGATTTGTCACTAGGTCTCCTAAATTAGGAGGAACATTGCTATCTGAGTAAGTTCCTCAGCCATACAAAGCTAAGCACTTTACTTTGTCTCTGGTGTGTTTTCAAGCACTGTTATCTACAACAAAGAACTCCCATGGACGTGTAAAAAGACCAAAACATACCTCGCTTTCTAAGGTGAGCACATGGTGTGGGAGGGGAAAGCTAGACAGTTTGAATAGATTTCAAAAAAAAGACAGAGTCTGAAAATGAAGAAACAGGAAGAGTTTTGTGGAGAAAAAACCCCCTCACATTTCACGGCTATATTCATTGTAGAGAGTTTAGAAATGTTTTATGAATTTTAGGAAAAGAACAGTTATATTTTTTCGTTTCCCTGCTTTTAGTCTAATATCCAAGGTTGCTCTAGTCTTCATTGTTTAGATAGCACTGATCACATTGGTGTTAAGAATGAGAAAAAATATCAGCACAAAATGGCCATAATCCTATGATCTACTGGGTCCATATCACTCATGATTTTCTTTTCATAAACTATTTTCATCTGAAAAGCACTTAATGAGAAAAACACCACTTCATGAGAAAAACAGTAGATGGTTTCTACATTCAGGTCATATTTTTTTGAACCAAATATTGAAAATAACAATTGGCAGCTTAAATCAATGCTGAAGCTGTTCTCCAATCATTTGCAAACCTAGTATCAGTTGTAAAGACCCAGATAATATGTTAATCCATAAACCTTGCAGAAATAGCATATAAAAAGCAGAAACAGATAGACATTTTTTCAGTAATAATCTTGGCTCAAGACGTTACAGAGTTTGCTCACCAGATATATGTCTTTTGCAAGTAATTTTCAGTAAAATGTAAAATAAGTGCAGGACTTAGCGGTAAGGATCTTTTACTGTTTTCTTAAGGAGCTTTTTGTTGACTTTTCTTCTCCCCATGAGCTTTTTTGGACTAGAAAATTGTTCTCTTACTCAAACTGCATGACATTTCTAAGAAACAACATATGGCATCCATTTCTTTATCAAAGCCGTGTGCTTGTGGCAGTGGTAAGGCCATTGAGCTGAGGCCCCAAGTTTTACTTGTTTAAAATATTGCTATCAGCTCTGTGCTGTTAAAAACATCGGTTTAGTAAGATTTCCAGGTAATGTCTTTTCAAACCTGATAAGGCCTGTAAGACTATGACGCAAAGCGGTTTGTGTACTATAAAAAACTTAGTGCAAAAGGGCATGACATTCCCTCTCTTTGTATTTTGCAATTTCCCATGACAGCCAGTACACTGGGAATCAAAGAATGAAAAAATCCCACTCCTCTATTCTCCCCTTCCATCATTCTTGGACATCCAACAGAGTTTTCTGGACATCTGGCAATAGTTCTGAAAAATTGCAACAACACATGTTGAGATCCATGGCACAACATATAATAATTCTGAAGCATTTTGAATAAACTTACAGTTGCTTGATACACCACATGATTTGCAAAGTAAAATTCCCTATGTACACCTAGGAAATTCTAAACAAAACGTGGGCAGGTGGTGCTGTGCAGTACACAAAAGTACAGTAAGGACTGACGCTTTCAGGACGGATCCAGGTGCCTCTTTCTTCTGATACCTTCCATGCCTTCCTATTTTTATGTAGGACTTCTCTCAGTCATTAAAACCAGAACTACAATGGAACAGGTACTGTGTAATGTATGAGAGGCAAGACAGCGACCTACCACAGCATAACCATCCTTGAGAGTGAAGTGATTGTGAAAGGGAAATTGTCTTTTGTAGGCAGAAATTTTCCTCCCAGTCAGCTCCCAGGCAGTGCAGTAATATGTCTGGCTAACCATGGACAGAAGCAGAATGCCACAAACTAACCCCCAAACCAAAGCCTTTTTTAGAATTCCAATCCTGTGTTTCTGTAACAGTGTTAATATAAAATATTCTACGGGATTCAACTAATTGAACACAGTGGAAAAGTCATTCCCAGGGCTCTGTTCTCAGTTCTCTCCAGCAGATATTTTTCATTTCAGCCAAGTGTGTTGGCAAACCATGTGAATCTCCATAACATTATCTAAGTATTTTTTGATTAAGGGGACAAAGGCAAAATTATTAATAACACATCATCTTGAATGTCAGCAGCATGTTTCCATCCCTAGGATTCTGAAGTATCTGACAAAGTATTGCAGAAAGCTGAGGTCTGTCCTGACATGTTCAAGGTAGAATGCTTGGGGGAGATGGGGGAGGCAAACATCTGCAGTCCACAGCAAGGTGTTGTTTGTTTTCCCAGAAGCAGCAGCTCCTGCTGGTACAACAGCATCCTTCTCTCCTAGTACCAAAACACAGGCGTGAGAGTGATTGGGAAGGGTTAGCATAGTGTCATGGTTTAACCCCAACTGGGCAGGAGTCAAACCTATTTGGGATGCCAGGAGCCTGGAGGACTCAGTCAAACCTACCCTCTAACTGCTGCTTCAGGGTAAAGAAAATTCCATGTCTTATGTCAAGTATTGGTCTGAGCTGGTATCTCTTGGAAGGTTACTAGCCTTCTGAATATAAATAAAATAATTTTGCTCCTTCCCTCTTACATTATACAGATGAAGATCAGTAGATGTACCTCCATCCAACCAAATTCTTTTGCTGAATGAGAATGGCCCCTGTTCACCTCATAATTCCTTCCCCTCTCAGTTGCTGCTACTCTAAACTTTCCTCACCAATGATGACCAGTCATATTCCAAAAAAGAGCGTGAAAAAAGTCAGGCTCCAAGTGAAATCCTTCTGCTGTAGCAGATAAAGGATACTAGGCAGCCTATGTCATCATCATCATGGCTAGGCTTCGCGAACGAAGATTTGGGAAGGGCTCTACCCACGTTTGTTGCAAGCGCGTTGGTGGCTAAAAAGGCCAATACGAGATAGGCAGGTCCGATTGCAGAAGGCACAGCAGAAAGACTCCTTAGATGGTATGTTCTGCAAGGCACGATTCTTTCTGCGTTGCCTTTTCTCCTCAAGGGTGATCCTGTGTGCTTTCTCAAAAGCATCAGCAGCGTTGTAGATGGTGTGTCTCCAGGACTCCCGATTGGAGGCCAGAGTAGACCAGTTATGGTGGTTGAGATGTTGTTTCAGGGAGTCCTTGTATCTTTTCTTCGGGGCTCCTCTCTTGCGGCAGCCAGTGGCAAGTTCACCATAAAGCAGGATCTTAGGGAGGCGGTGGTCCTTCATCCTGGAGACGTGCCCTGCCCAACGCAGCTGTGTTCTCAGTAACATGGCCTCAATACTTGTGACTGCTGCTTGTTCCAGAACAGAAGTATTGGTCACATAATCTGTCCAGTAGATGTTAAGGATCGTACGGAGGCAGCGTTGATGGAAGCGTTCCAGGAGACGCAGGTGGTGGCGGGAGATGACCCATGATTCAGAGCCGTATAAGAGAGTAGACAGCACTATGGCTCTGTAAACACTGATCTTTATGCTTTTCTTCAGGTGTTTATTTCGCCAGACTCTTTTTATGGTGCTTTCTGAAAGCACTATATGCCTTTGCTAACCTGTTGTCTATCTCCCCGTCAATCTTACCATCCGAGGAGATGAAGGCAGCCTATGTATGACAACAGCTAAGAACTGCATGTGCCTCTGGGAAGTGTATGGAAACGTATGGAAGTCACCCAAGTAAGACAAGAGTAGTTTGCCTTTCTGACTTCACCATTAGACAGCTGTGAGAAGTGGCTTCCACCTTTCCACTCCCAGGAGGCTTAAACAGATGTTGATACTCTTTTTGCAAGCAAGTCTATTCTTTTAAAGAAGTATCTCACTATGCATGGAACACTCCTTTAAGAAACTATCTATTTCCTTTGGTGAACCAGGAACTAAGGACAAACTTTCAGTGACCCGAGGACCTTAAGTTATGTGAAACCAAGAGATTGGTTAATCATAAATAGTTGTGATTGGTACTGCCTTAACACGACACGCTAAAATTATCCAGCAAAATCTGATGATCTACTCTGTATTCATTGATTCCTTTTTTCTGCCTGGCAGAGAAAGCCTCTTCTTTTTCCAGCTGGTCTATTTAGGAATACTGTTCAGCCAGCATTCCACATACTAAAGTAAGCATGTTCCCCACCGCAAGTTTGTTTTTTTCAGAGTGGGTGCATAAGTTTTAAAATTTATCCCAGTCACAAGGGGCATTGCCGCCAAATTAGAGACAATGCAGTCCAACAAATCCTCTCCTTTTAAGAGCCATTCATGTCTTCCAACAACATACACTAGGGTAATCCATTGCATGTGTTCCTAGGCCGTGTCAGGATAATCATATAAAAATTAGGAATGTAGGTCTCTCTTTTTTTTTTTAATAGGTCAAAACAAAATGCAGGGGAATATTTATACACATGTATCTCTATATAATTTGATTTAGATAAAAGGTTATGCTTGAGCCCCCTAGGGTAACTTTGCACATGCTCATCTGAGCAAAGAATCCTATGATGTATCAACTGCTGACTCGTTATTTAGCAGACATGAAACCTATGCTTTGAAGGACTTTGTGCTGAGCCTAAAAACTCCACATGAAAACACAGGGGTGTCATATTCCGGAGATAAAATTTAAATTAATTCAGTGTATCTCAGGCTCACGTCCTCATATTATTACCTTGTTTCAGATTAATATCCGTGCTGGCATCATATTATTGTTACAGCTCTGTGAGTTCATGGGGATTCCTGACAAGATCTTCTGTTTCATACTTTCTCAGCATTTCCCAGTGTCAGCAGGAACAGCACACACATCTTTTTCAGAGGCAAAAGCTCCTTTACATTTCTCAAGAGTGAATTGTCTGCAACACCCACTTTCCTATCACCAAATTAAGGGGCCCATGTGTATGTTGGTTAAATCATAATACATACCTGAAACTCCCTGGCAAGAGTTTTGAAGGATACTGCTGGATATGTTTCCCTCATTTCCACAGCCCATTGCAGTTAGGTTATTCCAGTGTTGCAACTGTAGGTTGTTCTATTCCAATACAAATATAGGTTGTTTCAACTTTATACATATAAATGTGTATTGTTTTATATGCAAGATAGACAAGAATGCTAACTTTTCTTAGATATACAATTAAGATGTCTTTTTCAACAAGGCCTAAAGCTCTTGCACTTAAAATAAAACAAGCTTGACACACAAAACAGAAGAAAATTTCCTTAAAAATGTATTTCTACATTTGTGTATCTCAGAAATTTTGGATTCTAGGTAGAATCATGTAAGGACTGTTTTTATTAAATTTTTGTGAAATAAGTATCAGAAATCTCTCAAGAAACCCTTTAAGGCATTACAAGAAATCAGAAAAAGCATATAAAGTGTGCCAGATTAGGTGTCCAAACTTTGCCTGTTTCGAGCTCTGAAAATTTTGAGGTGTGAGTAACCACTGATATCTGTCCTGATGTTATTTCATTGCATTTACTCAGCAATGACTTGTACCTTTTTTGCAGCCTCAGCAACACTTTTGACAGTATTTTCGAAGTTCCAGCGGCCAGGGTCATGCTGTTCAGTGAGGGAATCCACTGCTACATTGGAAACTACAACAACCATCTGCTTCCAAAGAAAACAGTGACCTGCAGAGCGCCAGCAACCTCATATTGTTACAGCTTGGAGCACTCCACCCTTACGGGATGCAGCAGGTCTGAGCTGCAGAAGTGGAAGTGAGCTCGCTTGGCACGAAGCAGGGGTCTCATCAACAAGAGGCCAAAGTTAGGCAAAGAATCCTAAACAGGAAAGCCAACAAAGTGTATACGCTTCCTCCTTTACAAAGGCCAACATATGGCAGATTTTTCTCATCTGCAGCGCATCTCAGCCATTAACAAGGCAAGCCTCTGGGATAAGGGGTCTCACGAGAAAGAGAAAGATTGGAATTGTTCTGGAAAAAATATATTATGCCTGATTCAATAAAAAGCTTTGCTTCAGCAATTTGGCCAATACGAATGGCAGCTTGAGATGTCCGTGATTAAATTGCAGCTTAAGAATTTGTTCCCAGCTATCAATTATTTAATACTCACAGCTTGGAGAAATATGAAACATTTCAATCATGCTTCAAGCTAGGAAAAAGCAGCCTATTAAAGCAGATATTTTCCAAACAGTGGAGTTCAAAAGGAACTCTTAAGGGAAAGTGTTATAACTGCTATCAAAATGGCAACTGCACGTAAATGGTAAAGGGGAAAAGGTTTTCTTAACATGGAAGAACTCATTTGAGGATGTGCAAAGCAGAGAGAGACAGATGGCTTCTATCATAACAAATAGAATAAACTGGCAAAAATTATCACTTACAGAGACTGATGGACTCAAAGTGAACTGATAGCTTTCACATACAGTAACTCTCAGAGTGAACAGATAGTCTTTTCATGTAAAAATAAGTCTCCCAAATAGCAAGGGTAGTAGCTTTGTTAGCAGAACACTGAGCAAAATTTCAGAGCTGCTTCACAGAGTTACTGTGGTTTTCTGTGTGATCTCATGTGTGTGATGCACTAAATTGATATATTATCAGAGCCAGCAAGGAGTAAGAAACTGTTGACTTTAAGATCTCTAGCTCCTGAACCACGTCATAAGGCCAGAAAGGAGATTGGTTTTGGGTTTGGTTTTTTGTTTTTTTGCCAGTCATAGGTATTGGCAAATTATATACCCATAAATGCTGATAAATATTTCATAAATAGTTGCATATTATTTAGTATAGATGGATCAATACATATTTGTTCCTACACAATAAATGGACACAAAAACAGAACAACACTATTAGAATTTTTTTCCAGCAAGGATATTTTTCAAATCACTTAATAGAGATACATTAACATAAAACAGAGAATTGTTTATTCCTCTAAATATTCAGGGAAAAAAACAGGAGAATATTTTTGCTAAGCATCTAATAATAATGCTATTCACGTAGAGAATGAAAAATTGACAACCTTAATCTATAATAACCACCCACTTCTGACAATAAGTAAGAAATAACCTCAAAAGAAAAAAAAAAAAAAAAAGATATTCATTTTAGCATTAGTATTCAGCAGAAGAGTATAAACATTTTCAAAACAAAATATCCTCAGGGGGTGATTTGAGCCAGTCTTTATCCAAATCACCTGGAAGATATTGCTATTGAACATCCAAACTTGCAATCATATTTTTAAAGCCCTGAAGCCAATATGTTATTTACTGTATTGAAAACATGCATACTGAACAATAAATAACCCACAGTTTGTCAGTTTAGCTATTTGTGGAGGGATGGAGCTGGTATATGCCAAACTGGAACTGCATGCATTCCCAGTCTAAAAGAGGAAAGTGGGCAGAAGCTAAAATGCTGTCTGCTCCTGTTGTATTCCTCACACTTCCACTGCACAAATGTGTGCAGGAGAAAATACCTGTGAGTTCATCTAGTTTAGCCTGTGCCTGTGGGAACTAAATAAATGGAACAGAGATTGATGGATCTCTGAGGTGACATATTGTTATGTAGGGTTTTTGGAGTTTGGGTTTTTTTAGTAAGTAAACTCAGTTCCTTAAGTAACATCAGAACTTTCACAGCATTATAGTAAATTGCTTGTGTTCACTGCAACATCATAAACTTTCATATGATAAAAATATATCGGTTTCCATATATTATAAAAAAATAATAGCTTTACTGAGGTAATGACTGCTAATGCCAAGAGGATTCTGCTTAAGACACACAGAGCAACAATTTTGCTATCTTATTAAAAACTCCCTACCAGGTGAAACATTTGCAGAAAATCCTTCTTTTCCTCATAAAAAATAGGTAAGAAATGACTGCTCATGGGAACATGTGGGTACATCAACACATACAGCTCCTGCCATAGCTCACTGTTAAGCCCATAGAAATATGTCATAGAAACAGCAGAATGGATAATTAGTCACATTACCTAAAGATTCGCTTTGTGTTGAAGTTTGCATTTTTGTGTGCAATGGGAACACTGAAAGGGACTGATCTTGAGAGAGAGAAAACTTCTCTTCCCAAAAACTCAAATTTTGAATGAAGACTGCTGAGGAGAGCAGGCTGGGTCACTGATAATTCATGTGGAATTAAAAGTTACACCTCTTTAATCAATCCCCTGGACTGTTGTCTCTATGCTTTAATAGTGCTACCTGCCTAAACTGATAGGGTTCCACTTTGTACTCTGCATCACATCATAGAAGAAAGTGGTTGAGCGTTCACATCCAGTGGGTAGTGGCCAATGGCTCAGAGTCCTGATGGATATCAGTGAGAAGTGGTGTCCTTCAGAGGTTGGTATTGGGACCAGTGTTATTTATTAACTTCACTAATGACTTAGACAAAGGGATCAAGTGCACCCTCTGCAGATTTGCTGAACACCAAGCTGTGTGGTGCTGTTGACACACCTGAAAGATGGGATGCCATCCATAGGGATCTGGATGAGCTCAAGAAGTGGGCCCATGGGAATCTCATGACATTTAACAAGACCAAGTGCCAGGTGATGCACCTGGGTCGGGGCAATCCTAATATCAATACAGGCTGGGGGATGAACAGATCATGAGTGGCCCTGCCGAGAAGAACTTGGGGGTGCTGGTGCTGGTGGATGAGAGGCTGAAAATGAGCTGGCAATGTGCACTTGCGGCCCAGAAAGGCGACCATATCCCAGGCTTTAGCAAAATAAATTTGGCTAGTAGATCAAGAGAGGGGATTCTGCCCCTCTACTCTGCTCTGGTGAGACCCCACCTGGAGTACTGCATCCAGCTTTGGCATCCTTCAGCAAGGGAAGGACATTGACCTGTTAGAACAGCTCCAGAGGAGCACCACCAAGATGATTAGAGATGAAACAGCTCTCCTATGAGGAAAGGCTGAGGGAATTGTATTTGTTCCACCTGGAAAAAAGATGGTTTGTAGACTTCCAGTACCTGAAGGGAGCCTACAAGAAAGATAGAGAGGGACTTTTTACAAGAGCAACAGGACAAAAGTGGAATGGATTCAAACTAAAAGAGAGTCGGTTTAGATTAGATATTAGGAAGAAATTCTTTACTGTGTGGGTGGTGAGGGACTGAAACAGGTTGCCCAGAAAATTGTGGATGCCCCATCCCTGGAAGTGTTGAAGGCCAGGTTGGATGGGTCTTTGAGCAACCTGGTCTGGTGAAAGGTGTCCCTGCCCATGGCAGAGGGGTTGGCACTATATGATCTTTAAGGCCCCTTCCAACCCAAACCAGTCTATAATTTTAGGATCACATGGAGGGCACCTCAGACCTCCAAGAGGACACTGGATTAGATTACTATTTCTGCTCCAGACCCAATCCATCTCACAGGTACTGTCTTACAACCAAGTCATCAATCTCGCACTTCTTCAGTACGTGAGGCAGTGTCTCTTGGACAAGTTGCTCTGCTTGTCCAAGACAAGGCACTCCATCAAAGGCAATGCTTTCCTGGAAAATAATTTTGACAACAAAGCATTGAAAATCATATCAAACAAACACTATGTTAAAGGAGAAACAAAACCACAAAATCCACAATGTGCTGTGCATTCTCTCACAAAGAAGTGAAATCAATTAATTCACACAAACATCACATTTCACTCCCAGAGCTTCACAGCATCTAAAAGTATGAACGTTTGTATAAATGTGTTACTCTGCTCAGCAGTCTACACAATTTCATGTAGCTTTGTTGTGTCCTGCTGAATATCAAGGTCAATGAAGAAAGCTTTGTGTTTGATGATGACTCAGTCCTGCAAAGCGTGCACCAGACAATTGTTCTGCCTCATCAGAGTCAGGTTTCTTTTTAATACAGACTTGAACCCTCAATTTAGCAGGAAAGAAAGCGGAAAGATGAGCTTATTTTTCTGTACTCTGCTACCTGCCATGAAACATTGGAGTTTCCCATGACATCAGGAAATACAGATCTGGTCCTTTACAAAGCAACCTTTCTAACCTCTTTTGCGTTTGAGATTTCCACATTCCTTTTATCAGAAGGCTATTAAAAACTAATTATAAAGGTCATAGCTTACACTTCATCAAAGAGATCTATCTGACACCTTAACTTAATGAACATAAACACACTAAAAAAATTCATCTGAATTTTTTTTATTCCAGCATCCAACATAACATTAAGGTTATGTTGCAGGCCTACTGAAATGCTAAAACAAATTCTGAGTATTAAACTGCAACTTCATAAACACTCAGCTGTCAGTTATCAACAGACACACACATTTGTTGTGTTCTGAATTATTAACCAAGACTGTTACTAGTGTTAGAAATCATGAAAAACATACCATAAAACAGTTAAAAGTGTCACATTTCAGTTCACTTTCCCACTAAACTAAACGTTTGGTCTTTTTTGTTTGTTTCTTTGGGTTTTGCTAATGAGGCAGAAAACTTGCATTTTTAACCAGAGCCTCTGAAGAAGAAGGTGGTGATGCCTACTACCCCTTTCACAACTAAAAGACATTTCATTTGCTGATTTTCTACATAGCTTAAACCCATGGGCAGAAAAATCCCTTGGCCTTTATATTGCATCCTCAGAATTCAGGGCTTCTCCTTAGCATACCCTTTTCAGGCACAGGCTTGATAATAGTTGTAGGTCCCTTCCAACTGAAATAATATATATGTGTCTTTTTACATTTAAACTCAGTACCCAGAGACTCACTGACTCCATAGTTTGTCGGAAAACTCATTTAAAAAATAAAGTCATCTTTTAGATTCCACAGCACTGAGTTATCTCCTTGTGTGTGTCCCGTGAAGTTTTGTTTGAGAGACTTCTGGTGTGTGGTGAAGGTGAATAAATAGAGAATAGTGTAAATAAGGATAGTTCTCTAAGGTGAGAACTTTGCTCTGTTTACAGCTAGAGAAATAGAGCTGAGAATACTTTGCACTGCTTTGCAATGATATCCAGGGACTGGCATATTTGGGGACAGCATTTCACAACAGCATCACATCAGCTAAAACACCCTTCTGCACTTCTCAACTATCTCTGTCATCTCATTGTTTCAGAGATTGCAGTCGTCTTAGCTTTCCACTGACTGTGTCATAACCTCTGATATATTCTATCTACTAATTAAATTAAAGGTTAGAGCCAAACTTCTAAGCTAACAGTGCAAGTTGAGCACAGGAGAACTGCTAATGGTATGCTAGCAGAGCAACTCTATTCTTATTTCATAGACTCTCTTATCAGAGAAAACAGTAGAGGGTTGTTTGTTTGGGGTTTTTTTGTGAGTTTCACAAATAGGGGAAATGCCAATGCAAATGGAAAAGGTATTTCTGTTTGTTTTGAATTGACTATCCTTTGAAAACCTTGAGTTGCAGTCCTAAGGACTAATAAGTCATAAAAATCAATGTGTTTTCTAAGAGAGTAAGCTTCTAGTTACTCTTCTAAGCTGTATCATATGCTCTGAGAAGTCTATGTGTCAGCATACACACATGCACACTACGTGCTCGAAGACAAAGCATTCAGTGTTGTATCAAGGGCTTACCCAGCAGAGGTGTCAAATGCAAGAAATTTGACTAAAATCTGTCCTTTTGGCTTGTTTAAATAAGCTTTTTCTTCTCAGCCCTCTTTGGAACCTGTCCACATAGATACTTGTATTTTCTATCTGGAAAAAAAAAATCAATAAAAAGTAATTGCATGGGGAGAACAGTGTATCTAAATCAGAAAATCTTGTCAGGCTTGCACAGTTTTTTCTTTGAAGACTTGATCAACCCTAAGTCTAAGCACATTCCAGAATTGCTCTCTAACTGAAAAGCTAGGTGACTTACAGATTTGGGGAAACCGTAACACCTTCCAGGAATTTTTTAAAGTGACTTCCAGAAGAAACCATTATTTTTAAAAAGTATATTTATTTACTTGCTCTCTGACTTTATCGGTGGTTTTCTCTTTTATAATTTCATTACTCTACATGTTAAAAGTAATTAAAAATATTTTTTCAAATCACTGAGTTTAAAATGTAATATTATGATATTTCACCTATTTATGTATTATAAATGTCAGAAGTAGACTACTGTATTAAAGTGTCACTCCAGTTAGCATATAAAAAGAATATTTAAAATTCTAAAAGCATGAAACCTAAAAATAACGCATTTACCTGTAAGTTTAAAAAGTTGGGGGGGTTGTAGGTTTTTGGTTTTGTTTTGAAACAAAATTGAAAACTTATTGCTTTTCTTTCTAAATATTCTAGGACAAATAAGTCGTTTTACATTTTTAATTTCTTTTCTTGGACACACACACACACACGCATATTTTTTATTTCCACAAGTCCACACTAGCAAGGATGGAGTGAAATAAGCGTTACAGTGTAAAGAGAAACTTTTTTTGAATGCTATTATAGTGACAGATTACAATGACTGTCTTCAAGTGGGTGGGTTTCCATTGGTATAATGACAGCTTTCCTTAATGTACCCTGATATGTTGAAAACCAAACCACACAGCGATGGAAGATTCAAATAGCCTCCTTCATAGAGAAGGATCACTGGAGAAAATGGCAACTGCTGGTTTTGGCCGGGTGTTACACTGGTGTCAGGAAAGAAGCGAAATCTGTGAAAGTAGGTGGTGTCCCTGGGGAGCAAAGGGGTTTGTTGTTTGGAGCAGCATCTGCTTTCATTGCTGTAAGAGACAAGAGTAATTACCACACAGGAATACACCAAGTTGATGATGCTGAACAGGTTCCAGGAGAAACCAGAATCCGAGACCTAAAAAGACAGAATACTTTGCTAGAGAAAAGCTGGATATTTGAACAAGGGAAGTGCTTTGCTATTGACATTTTTCTTCTGTGATGAGTGAAATAAGCACTTGTGCACATTTCTGGTTAATAACCTGGATTTCACCCAAGATATAGCTGACATGTCTCTCAATGTCATCTGTTAAAGGATATGAGCTATGGTGCTCAGAATATTGACTGACTGTGTTGAGGAAGAAACAATAACTGTACTTTTCTCTAGCTTTCCCCACTTCATAAAAGGGGTAGAGTGAGAGAATATGAAAGTAGAATTTTCGGTCTAAAACAAACAAACAAACAAACAAAATTCTCGCAACATTGAAACTTTTGCAATAGATATGTGTAATTTTCAGTGAAAATGTTTTGCCTCTGAAATTATAAGAATTCTTCTGCAATATATAATATCAGAGAAGATTACAAATAAATTTTTTCAGGGGCCTATAGGTCATTTTTCTATTTGGAAACTATACTTTTTTTAATTATCATTGTGGAGATAACTTCTAGAATTCTAACAAGTTTTTCTTCTCTTTCAGGTCTGTACAGTATTTTTGCCAATGCTGAGAGGTGTTGTCCACAAGCACTTATTATATTCTTGCAATAAAATGTGACCACTTCCAGCCACAAGTCTCTCAAACCCAAATCTCACCTGTCAAAAGAAATTCAATTTTTCCACTCACTTTCCAGTCACTGGGATTATTCTGTCAATCACATTCTTGTGACTATGTCTTAGCAGTTGTCCAGAAGGCAACAGCAATTATGGATATCACCGGATATGACCTAGCAAAACCCAACAGATTTTTGTAATTTATGATTAATAGCAATGCACTCTCATAATTTGTTTTCAGCAAGTCCCTGTGAAACATATTTCAGGGTAAATATTGCCCTAGTGTTTTTCCAAAGATGATAATTGATGAAAGGATCACATGGGCCCTGTTTCAGCAGTGTGTTTAAGCAAGGCACCTAACTTTAAGATTAAAGGTAAGCTTGGGCTTAGGTACTTCACTGCCCTTGGGTCATAGCGAAGGAACTTATCACAAAGTTGCAATAGACTCTTAACTCTGAATTTCCTGCCTTTTATACTACAAAAGCTCACCCTTAACCTTCCTGTAACACAGATTTTTCATTTAATTCCCCGCAGGGTTAAAAGATAGATGACCTCTTGGTAAGAAGAGGTAGATAAATGTTTTTCACATTGACAGTGTCTACCCTGGAATGTGGTTTGCAGAAAAAATGATGCCAGATGTTGAAGAACATCTTCATATCTGCTTTTATTTCTTTAATACCTTCCAGACAACAAGACAGGACATGGCTTCTATCAGACTGGCAGTTTTAAGTAGCCATACAACCACTGATATTTGACTGTAATGCCTGTCTCTAATGACTGCTGTAACTCAGGCTCCAACAAGAAGAAAATCTGAGACCTGTTACCCTTCTCTGTTGCTTTTATTATTGTGGTGCACTGCATGCAAACACCTAATCTAGGTGAACCTCCAATTAATTTCCAGTGTGTACAGGGCACCACTAAACTGCCCTGGCAAAACCACTCTCAGACTAAAACAAATAGACTGAGGAACAGATGGAGTATTTTACTGTTCAGGATTAAACACTTGCTAATGTTCAGTGTTAAAAAACAAATACATAGGTAAAGAATCAGTTGCATACGACAGACCCTAAAAATCTTGGACCAACTTTAGAACTGGTCAGAGCCTAACAGCAAAAATATTTGACAGGATCAAATATGGTTTTGAGTTGTTGTGTTTTTTTCTTCCCTAAAAATAAGCTTTGTCAGTTAGCTATGGTAAAGATGACATGTTTTGATTTAAAAATAAATAATTTAAGGAAAAAGGAAAAAAAAGAAACAACTTTATTAATTTGGATTCACTTACTAGATTAGAAGAATGTACAAACCAGTTGGGCATATTTTTCAGTGATCTTCTAATTAAGCAAAATTAAAGTGAGATAACATTTGCTAATATCCAAAAGTGATGTGCTAAAATAGAGAAGTGAAAAGACTTGCTTGAAGTCTAGGATTATGAGGTGAGTACACAGTGTCCAAGATGCATTTAAATCCTTCTTTGCAGGGAATATTATTTAGGGATTGTGACGAGAATGGATCGCATTGTGAACAAACTGAGATGCAAAGAGATGCAAACTGACTGGTAATTTTATTGGTTCTATAAAGGTTCTTCATGTGCACACAGAAGTGTAGATAGCCTATGATTTTCTCTACCCACTTTATAGAGCAGTCATACATAAATCTAGTCCAGGCCTGTGGCTAATAAATCGAATTTGAGTGATGATTCAGCACACCAGTTATCATGTCTCAGAAGAAAACACAAAATATCGACTGGGTGGAGCAAAGAGATCTGAGCTGTTTGCTGATGGATCACATGACTGAGGTGGAAGAAGTGTGGTAAACAGCAGTGCCTGACTGCATGGTATTGGTTAGAGGACACTCTTTGGAGGAGGTGATGAAAGGTTTGATCCTAAATCAATATTTAAATCATTGTCTTATGTAAAAGGCATAGATATTCCTTCTAATAGGGCCAAAACTCATGTATATCTGCTAAGATATTAATGCCTCAAAACATGATTTCTAAAATGTAAAAAATGTAAGGCTAACACCGTCTGTGTTCAGTGCATCATCCAGTGCTGTGAGAGCACTGCTGGGTCATACCTCCTACGTGCTGCGAGTATCTTTCACCAGGCATTTGAGTGCTCAGGTAATCGTGTTGTATTAAAATATTTGGAGCAAATTATATTTAAGCAACTCCTGTTGCTGAGAGAGCTCTGCTGTCATCCAGTTACGAACAACTTTGATGCAAGATGAATGGTGGCTGAGCTCAAGTGCTGAATTCCTGATGGATCTCATATTTACCACTGCAGGGGTGTGCTGAGATGACTGTTTCATCAGGCTGAGTTTTCATTATTTATTTGTGAAAGTTATTAAACAAATAAATGAAGAGATAGCAATTACTGCTTCTGTTTCCTGACATCAGCTTTAACCTAACAAAAAATGAAAGTCACTTTTTATAAATTCAGCTGATAGCTGTGTTCAGTGTTTAATAACATGCAACCATATTTGGCTCCATTCTTATCCTACTGTGTTACATTATGATATTTCAGTTTAAAATGTCATAATGTCTTTATCCATCTTCATTATCTCTATTAGAGATATTTTGCAGTTTGTTCACAATTACAAGTGATTTTGTCTGCAGAGATTTCATACACTTTTTAATGAGATTTGTATAATTGATTACTACCCTGGCTCTTAAAAGCTGTAACACCAGGGCTAACTGTTATGCATAACCCCTAGAAATTAGTCTTGTTGAATGCCAAATATGAACAGCACAGACTGTGTATTGCACTGCTTTTTGCTGAATCTTGTGGTATAAGTGGATCACTTTCTGCCAGTTCTGTCAACAGTTTCCACAGTGATGTTATGAAAACCAACATCTCTCAGGCCGAAAGCAAACTTCACACATTTTGAAATAAATCATCCTTGGCAGCTTGTATCAAATCATGATGGAAAAACTTATGGGATTTGAGCCCTTCCTGCTTTTTTTCTGGAGTCCTGTTGTCTGATTAAATGCTGGTCCAGAAGACTGCTCACTTTTTAAATCCAGTGGGCAAGACAGATGTCTGGAGTCAGGTTATACTTTTGGAGAACTAAATTGAAATGCTCCTTTGACTTTCTGAAATGCTGAGATTTGATTGAATTCACCTTCTGAGGTTAACTAAGACATTTGATCCTCCCCTCATGCAATAATTCATGTCATCATAATACCTATGTTCTGTTGTCACAGAGAACCAATGTAGTGTAGTATGACACCAAATCTAGGATGAATTTTTTACTATGACAAAGCAGGTAAGATGCAATGTAAGACACAATTTTACTCACTCCTGCTCAGTGACGCAAAGGGCCAAGTTTGAAAGTTGTTTGGGGCTCTGTGAAGATGGAATGGGCTTGTGTGTCCTCTTTTGAAATGAGTAGGTTTTGTTGACAGATTAACTGCTATTCCATAGTGTTTTGTGATTTATATCACAGGAGCCTACATTTCTGGATAAGAGCCATTTTTATTGTTGCAGGAATTTACAGAGATAATCTCGGGACTACAGATCCCTTTAGACAGGCATTTCAGACATGATTAAATGCCCTTGCTGAAAACAAAAATCTCTACTTTGTGCAATGGGTTTCATATGGGCCCTGAAGCCATTCTTCTGCTCCCATTCCACTGGCAGAGAGATATCCCATCACCTTCAAACAGCTCTGCTAGTCCATTGTTTTTCCCCAAAGCAGAACAGGATTCAGTTTTCCTCCGTGGTTGTTTAACTATTTGGATCCCTAATGAAACATGCAGGCACAGAAAGTCAGAAAACTGACAGATTTTTATTCTGCAGTACTAATGTCTCTCTCCTAGTAGTAGTCAAATTGAATAGCAATTGGGCTGAATTATCATCATGTTCTATGCTGCAATCAAATGGGAGCAAAGCCAGAGAGAAAACTGAAAGATAAACATTGCCTTCCTTCCCAAAAAAAAAATAAGAGGGAAGACTGTCTACACTGTTGACAAAAATCCCCGGTGGTTGGACATTTTTAGTATGACAGCTGACACACTACAACAAGACTCCTCAATCTCTCACTAAAGAGTCTGAGAAAAACATGGTGTTCATGCTTCTCATCTGAATTTGCAGCTTGTGCCCATTTCGCAACTGCTCCCACTCGAAGAATGTTCATCTGCAAATTGGAATTTCAGGTCCTTCATGTTTAGGATCTGGAGGTATAAGACCCCTTAAAGACAGGGCTGATTTTGATCTGATATTTATATCCTAAAGGGAAAGCAGTTTCAGGGGCATATCCAGGTAGGATCATACTGAACCATCTTGTTAAGATGCTGAGAGCAGTCAGAGGCAGCAAGTGCTGACTTGCAATGATGAGTTACATGGTGAATGTATGGCTGCATACCAACATATTTCCCTGCACCCTTCCCCAAGGGAAGGGAAAATTTTCCAACAGAAAGGTAATCACTGCCACCACTTCTGGCTTATTCCAAAAGCCAGCCAAGCTACATGAGTTTAACTGATAGCAAAACAGAGCTCTCCGCATACAGCAGTTTTCCTTTACCATGGGTAACCGCGCAGTAACTGAAAGAAATGTGAGGGAAAAAAAAAGCACAGAAAATAAAACAGTTGATATTAAACTTGGAGTGGAGTTGTCAGTGAGCACAGGGAAAGTATTCTGGTGCTCTGGTGCTCTGTGGCATGCAGCAGTGTTCTCTCAGCTTATAAATTAGGTAGATCTGTGAGACCCGAGGAGCATTCATGTCAGTGAGGACCCAAGAGATGCTTCATGGCAGTGACCAGTCAGGAAACCAGAAGTGGGAGCGAAGGCACTCCACTCAGACCATACCTGAGAGCGGGAGGTCTGCACATCAGCAGCAACAAGAGCAGCCATAGGCCCAATGGAGAGGGGCAACTCTTTCCCCATGTAAAGAAGCCTGTGCATGGGCCTGTCAGTGTGCAGAGGTGAACCACCCCATACTGTTACCTCCCTGAAGTGGCTGAGGCAGGTGGCCATGCTCCAAGGTCCTTCTGGTTTCCTGCACTCTGACTCTGACTGCAGCAAGCCTCTGCTCCCAGCTGCAGCAGCTGCTAAAGGCTGCTATCAAACAAATGTAGGGAAAAAAACCCTGAAAACTGCCAGTCATAACACAGACATTTCGTCAAAGAAGTGGCAATGTGAATGTTTTCCAAGTAAAACAAAAGACACGCTGCCTACTCTGTGCCACTTGGAACTCTGCAGTCAGGTTGAAAGAGAAGGGATTTGAGGAGGGATTTTCAGAGAAACAAGTAAGTAAAAAGAATGTTGGAGACCAGATGGCAACATCTGGAGACAGGGGCTGGGTATTGGCTTGGGGTTATTTAGCCTTTCTTGATCTACATGGGCTTCTATTTACAGTCAGTGGTTGAGCAGAACTAAATCAATTTGAAGAAAATGTTGAAAAGTTTCTTCTAGGACATGACAAAACACCGTGGTGTAAAATAGTCCAACTTTTATAAAGGTTCCTTTTATTTTGAGCTGCTGTAACTATAAACATCTAGCTTTTCAGTAATCCATAAGCATCCATATCTCTTCAGTGAAAATACCTCATTGAAACAATTGTCACCTTTTTTTTTTTTTTTTCATTTGTTCTGGCTGGGGAATAGTCTGGGACCAGAAGAGCTTCTCTGAGGCAGCATAAGAAAGGCTGATGCAGAAACAAGCTGTTTCTGTTTACACAGAAGCTTAAGGCACTGGCACTTCTGGGGCTACAGTGGTGTGGAGGTTTGAAGGCCAAATGTTACTGTGTAAAGTACTGAAAAGTAAGAAACATTTAGAGATTATAGGTGTCCCCCCAACAGGCTAAAAAGGAAAAAAAAAAAATGGCTTGGGGTGAGCAGATGAAAAATTAGAAGCTGGAACAGAAGGTTTTACATGAAATAGGGCTCCATCGTGACAATTTTAAAGAGGGAGAGAAAAAGATAAAGAACTTCAGAGTAGCAAGTGGATGTTTGTGTGTGGTGTAACTCATGCAATGCAGTAGATTAATTACAGAGTTTAACCTTTACCATTTTAGGTGGGTTCAAGCCACATTCTTTAAACTAATGGTGTATGATATAACCCTCAGGCTAGCAGGAACAATAACATATGTCCAGTTATAACATGAGTTTCCATGATGAAATAAAAATTATGGCAGTTTTCCAAAGCTTACTGTAAGACAAATGTGATCTTTTCTGACAGAAATGAGAATAAAATAATGCTTCAGTGATTCAGAAAAAAAAAAAAAATCACAATTAATGTTTGAGGTACAGCAAATTTCTTTGTGACGCATGACAAGACACAGACTTGGGGGCAAATTCTTGAATTAAAAGGTACATTCGGCTTAAAAATAAGGATCTCTTACAACCTTGTTAGTTTCTCTGGCAGCCATGCTGTAGGAATGTTTCTGTGGCATGGTCCTTTTTTTCATTTTCCACCAAATATGCTAGTCCAGCACCTTTCCTTACAAAAACATAAAAGTTTCAGTCCTTCCTCAGAGATCTTCAAGGCCCAAAGCTCACTCCTCAGGGTCAACATCCAATTTCTGTGTTGGTTCTTCACTGCTGCGAATCTTCTGAAGCCCTTGGTGCTGATAGAGGTTAGGAATAGAAATGATGACCAGGGATAATATAAGTGGTCACTGCAGTAGGTTTGCTGATTAAGTCAGTTATTTGACTTTTCCATGTCATGGTACAAATCAGAGAAGAAAGGAACATGCTATCCAAGCTCTAATATCTGTATGTATAAACACCAAAGATAAGGGAGGGAAAAAGAATGGGGATACACTGAACCCCATAAAATACAAATATAAAACACCTAGATGAGTTATTCTACTGGGCTCTCTAGTTTTTGTTTAATAGCAATCCAAAGAAATGAATATAGAGATAAAATACCAGTTATTTTGCTCTTCAGTGAAAAATCACAGAATCAAAGAATGGGTAAGGTTTGAAGGGACCACAGTGGGCATCTGCTCCAACCTCCCTGTGCAAGCAGGGTCATCCTAGAGTATATGGCACAGGACTCTGTTCAGACAGTTCTTGAATATTTTCAATGAGGGAGACTCTACAACCTCTCTGGGCAACCTGTTCCAGTGCACAATCACCCACACAGTAAAGTAGTTCTTCCTCGTATTCAGGTGGAACCTCTTGTGCATCAGTTTCTGCCCGTTTCCTCTTGTTTTGTTGCTCAGCACCACCGAGAAGAGCCCAGCTCCATCCTCTTGGCACCCTCCCTTCAGATGCTTATAGACATTTATATGGTCCCCAATACATTGGTGTCATGTCAGATACACAGTTCCTGTCACCCAAGCAGACATGGGTCAGGCTCAATCACCAGTGGACATGACAGTTGTCTCACCTGATTATCTACAACACCACAGATTTCAAAATTCAGATGTGACCTTTACAAAAAGAAAATTGCTCCTTTCCTCTTCCACCGACTCCCACCTTTGCCCTCCAAGACTGCCTAAAACATCGCATTTTTTTTAAGGACTTTTTATTACTGTTGCAAATATGTCCTGATATTGGGGCAAATCGTCAGCACACACTGAGCAGAGGTAAAGGGTAGGACTCCTATTAAAAGTGATCAAAGTTGTTCAATTCTCCTGCAAGCTGTGCTGAAAATGAGCCCTATTCTGCCATGCCACATAAATTAGGAAACAGTTCTGACCTGAAGCAATGGTTCTAATGCAAAAAATTCAGTGTCAGTGAAAAAAGAAGGCACAGGAAAGATTTTTTTTTTTCTAAATTTAAATATGTAGTGTCATATTGGAAATCACAGATCCTTCTTAAATCTTCTTACTTCTACTACAACTAATACAATGTTTACAGTTATATAGTGAAAAAGCAGTATATTTTTACTCTTTTTGTATTTTTCTATTCCAGTATGACTGTTTCTTATATAGTGCTTTTCTCATATTATGTCTTGTATCTTTTTTTTTAATATTACTCCAACTCATTTTGAGTGCATATCATGTCACAGTATTCCTGCTTTCAATTAACCCTTTTAAAGATTGTCCTCTGTCAGAAAGAAGCATCTGTTCTTTTGGATACAAGAGCAATTTTCTAATATTTGATCAACTTTTTTTACAGTTTTCTCTGTCTATTTCTAAAATTGTATTTCAGATATTTTGATAGCTAAAGTACAGGGTAGCCAGGGTTTCACCAAAGTTTTCATGTTCTGATTTCTTGGTTTTTTTGTTTCTACTGCACAGAAAACCAAAAAGTGGAAGTTGGTGAAACATTTTCTTTCCATTATAAAGAATACATTTACCTCCGCATTGCCACTTTCCACATAAAGCATGAAGGGACTCATTGCTGTAGATGCATGTCAAAGCCATGTCTCAAATTCCCCTCCTAGATAGCAATCGAAAGAGAAGGCTGCAAGGATTTGCTCAGTCATTTGACATTTTGTTCTCTTTTAAGCAAAGTGATGATAAAGACTTGTGCTTTTCACTTTTAGGTGCAAATATTTGTACCCTGCCTGCAGGAAACCAACCAGCAAGATTTACTAATACATTAACCTCCTCTAGGCAGCAGGACCTTTGGCAGTATTAACATTCTGGTCATTTTTACTGACGTGTAACCCACAGGAGTTATCCATCAATGTGCTTTCCATATGTGTCTGTGCTCGAGCCCAGGCCAAACTAAAATTCCACCTGGGAAGACCTGCAAGTTACAGACAAACTCAGTGTGCAAGATCACGTCTTTTCCTCATTCATACCAACACCTTTTACAAGCTGACTGAGAGATCGAACTTCACTATATCTAGGCATTTAAATGAGGGAAGTTAACACTGTCAGGAAACCCTGTTTGCTAGGACAAGGCAAGTATCAGAATACGTTTCACCATCCCCTAATCCTTAGATAGGGATAAATGAGAGTTAAAAAAAAAAAAACAAATAAAAACATATCATCAAAGACTTTGAAGACTTATTATCAAATCACACTTTGCAAGACAAGTAAATGAGATGAAGATCACAGAACAAACTATCCAATAAATAAAGACCACCCAGAAAAAGAAAAGTATAACAAGCTAAATGGAGGCTTAACTGACCATTCTACACAGCAAATGAAAAGAAATTAAATTAAGCAAGACTGAAAGTCAAAGTAAATTACACACAATCAAGAGATCAGGGGATAAAAAAAGCAGATCCTAAAAGTATTGCTGGCTTCTTTCCATCTCACCCTTTGTCTCTCTATCTGATAATAGCCAATACCATTAAGCATCTCACCATCACTGAATTAAATTCATCTGATTAGAGGAATTTCAGTATCTGGGAGGATGTGCCTTACATTTCCAGGAGTGTTGTCCTTTAGTTTTAATGATCATGGGAAATAAAATACCCCTATCTGTTTGTGACCAACAAATGACATTTGATATCACAGATATTTGTTAAGAATAATTTCAGTAATTATTTTCCATCCCCTCTGACAGCTAGCAGCAAGAACACAAGTGAAAAGATAAACATGAAAGGCTAAGGAAACTCTGTGAAAACAGAAAACACAGAAGAAAACCAAATAGTAGAATCTAATTATAAATATTAGTCTAATATTACTGTAAGTTATGATTTCAAATTAGATTTGAGTTGCATAAACATACCCTCATTCAGAGTAAACACCAAAAGCCCTAGATCTGAGATAGCACCCAGGTGAGTAGTTTGGCAGTTTCAACAAAGATACTCATTTTTCTGAAAAGGAGTCATGCTTATAGAATGGGAGACTAGGAATGTTTTCATCTTTTTCTACTCAGCTGGACTACATCCACTTTAATGCTGATCCAGCAAATGCCAGAGACAAAGAGCTGCGTCTTTCCATGGGTGATCAATTCTGGTTCTTCTGAAATAATGAACTAAAAAAAGCAATTAGATGATGTAAAATGGTGGTAGGAGTTTAAAGGGGAGGAAGGAGAAGCTTAACGACTCACTATGGACTTCTGTGATGGACTTCCATTCCCTCAGCCTTGCTGCAGGGTTTTCAGTGATCATTGTTCCTTGTTTCCCTAAATTTGAGGATAATTTCTTCTCTGATTCAAAAGGTGAATTTTCTGGGACAGGTATTCTCTATGGATATGTCTGGTACATTGGTAATGCACTCATCTCTTCCATGACTTGTGGACTCTAGCAAGACTAATGGGGTAAAAGTACCATCTGCTTCACCATTTGGTACTTTATGTACTCCTAAAATGACCCTATATCTTGATACTGCCAACATGTGCCTCTTTTCTCAAATGTTCTAAGAACTGACAGGTTCCTACCAGATGCAACTCATATCTGCTTCTGGCTATTACAGTAGTAAGCAGAATAATCTTTGTAATAAAATACTTATGTAAAATACCCATCCATATTCTTTTCATCTTTCACTCTAGGCTTCAGCTTAAAAAAAAGCTATGGTATAGGGGTGAAAACATTTTTCATGGAGCATTTTTCTACCATCAGAAAAAAAGGATTGCAGTGAAAAACTGAAAGTTTCCCTGTAAACAGATTGATAAGGGGGAAATGTTTGATTAGAAAATATCTTGCTTTAGGTCAGGCTGGCATTAACCTCTGACTCTGCCCTATATACTACCTCTTGAACCAGTTTGTTCAAAACAGAGGCCAATATAAATTGAGTTTCAGCTTGAGGTAGTACAAAAACTGTTGACTCTTGCATGTATCATTTAATTCCTTTGGACAGACCCTGAAACTTATGTCATGCCCCACTGACTGCTAGCTTTGTTTCTTCAAGTCAGTAGAGCTTCACAGAGGAGCTAAGAGCCTTCTGTGTAGATGCAAGGACAGAAATGGAACCATAGGGCTAAATCCTCAAACTTTTTATATATTTTCAGCCTTTCATTAGGTGTAAATTTAAAATAAATGAAAATATATGCTAAATTATATATTTCATGACAAAGCCATACATTGTTACTGTAGTCTGATATTCCCATATTGCTGAGGTTCCTCAAATGGGAATAATAAGATGGTCCATGGGTATTTTTCTACAATCATTCAAAATTCTATTTGGTCAACAATAAAAAAAAATATCGAGCAAAAGCAAAATACCACTTAATTGTAAAGTAGATTTAATGCTTCAAAATCAAGTCCTACTGCACAATTCTGCAGTTATACAAAGGTGTGCATGAATACACAGGGAAGAACAAAGTCATGATAGTTTATTTTCTTTTTCACCATCCCCTAATCCCTAGATAGGAAGAAAAGAGAGTTAAAAAAAAAAACAAAAAAAACATATCATCAAAGTCTTTGTAGCCTTAGTCAGAGAAAATTATAAAAGTAAAATGTAAAAGAAAAAATACGTAGTAATTTTTTTGCATACTTTAACCAGAAATTAAAACTTTGTAGTTTGAATAAGGTCTTCAAAAAGTTCACAAGAGGTTTTATGAGCCTTTCATAAGTCAAACAAGAGCATAAAATGGTTTGGTAATAATTCTGGCAAGGTAGTAAAGTTAGTAAAGAAGAAGGCAGCATGGGTCTTTAGTTTAATGTGGGTTGAAAGGCTTTTCTAGCTGTCAGATTAAGACAGTAATTCTCCAATGTTTATAGCAAAACATAACTACATCCTTACCATTTAAAGAAGCATATAATTTAGGTTTGGTAAAATACCAGTTAAAGCACTTAAAAACCAAAGTCAGTGTAATCTTAGATTAGTGTCATAATCCTTGAAAGACTGACTGTAAAACTTGTGAATTAAAATAACACATGACAGAAAGTGGGAATGGTTTCTTTACCCCCTGCAGCAGAGTAAAACAGACACTTGTTTCAGCATCACCTAGTATTTCTCTTAATTAAAAGGAAAACAACAAAAATAACCAAGTGTTCATCATGTTCTATCCATGCAGGTATGTGTTTTGGCCTTTATATTACCTGGTCTACAAGAAAAATGTAGATACAGTTATATTGATTTGTTTCCATAGCAATGTAAAAGCTCCTTTGGGGTTTCCAAGGGAATATGCAGCAGAATAACAAATCAGAAAAACATAGGAAGTGTTCAGTAAGCAATAGGTTCAGGCAGCGCCCCAGGCCTCCAAGAAATGTATATTTCATTAAAGCAATCTGAAAAAAAATGCTTGAAATTAAAACAGAAAATCTCATCTACCAGATTCATATTTTCTTTTGTCATTAAACACAGTCTGTAGAAATAAGCTTTTGTTTGTGACAATTCTCATTCAAGTTAGTCCCACTGACAAGAGCAAGGGATTTTTGCTTTAATTTTTTTTTTAAATGTGGAGGGTTTTGGAAACACACAAAACCTGCTGGAGGAGGGGTAGTTGCAAGAGAAAACACCATTAAATGATTTGAGGACTTTTTTTTTTTCAACCATGTAGAGATGCCACTAATGATTTGGGTTAAAGAAGACCTAGTATAAACTTTCGTCCTGATCTGACCAAGCTTTCATGGAATATCCTTAAGATTCTTTTTCTATCTGCTGAAGAGATCTGTCAGAAGGAACTAATTTACAAATGTACACTGAAAGGAAAAAACTCTTAGTTACAAGACTATTGCTACACTCAGAGCTCTACACTACAGCAATCTTCTAAAGGTTTTTGTCCCCTTCTAAATTAATGTTATGAATCTGATAAGACTCCATCTTTTCCTACGGGCCATCCCAAGTACAAACTAGGTCAATATAACTCATTTAAGCCTGTAAATATCTGAAGTATATTTGGATTTAAACCTCGTGTTTGTTCAGACAAAATACACGTCTTAGAGGCACATTTATCACTTTTTCCTTGATATCTAGAAAAAAAATTAGTCTTGAAATAGTTCTAGATTTGAGCAAAGGAATGAACAGTTACACTAAAAGGCTGTTTCTGTTGTCACACATTATCTCTGAAACTGAAATTTTTCAAGTACTTCAAGTGATAAAGCTTTGAATTTGGAGTTACCGAATAATTTTAGTGATCAAGAAAGATTTGATTTACATCCTATGAGGTGAGATGGCTTACCTGTGCAGATACCACAAACATGCTCAACACTGCTAACAGCTGCAGCCAACCTTGTGGGAACCAGAAACAAACAATAAAGCATAGAGTGTGTAACTTCTCTAAACTCACGGTATTGACTGCTACCCTCATCCTATTCTTCTAAAGTTATTTGGTTTGCTTTATTTTAAGAAAAATGTGTTTTATTTCTTTGTTTTTCATGCAATAAATGACCATTCATATTCAGGACATGATTATGTAATTTTCCCACTAATTTTTCACATAAATGAAGAAAGATGGAAAAAAGTGAAAAAAAATGTTTGCTAAGTAACAATAGGCAGCCTAATTTTGATCGAATTTTCTTTTCAAAGCAGAATTCAGTCTGAAGAAAACTATTCATTTAGCAAAACCCGCTAAGCTCAAAGGGAAAAGTATCCTTTTGTATGATTCAACGATTGCTCTAAATTACACCTGCTATGAAAATCAGAAATGTGAATTCCTGCTTGAGGCTTCTTTAATTAAAATATGATCTGCCCCCTGGTTTGTTTTTGCACTCAAAAGCAGCATTCAAAAAAGAAAACTTCTAAAAATCTTTACTATAAACCTTCCTATATAAAATACACATACTTGTGTTTTGATTCAAACCAATGTCAGAAACCCTCAAGAGGCAATAACTATTGCCTTACACTCATGCACCAGCGTCCAGTCCAACTCAGTGCAGAAGCTGTATTTATTTATTATTATTTTGCTTAAGTTCCACACTTCTACCATAAAAGAGTCACACACAGCTTTGGAGGTGCTGGTTGGCCTGGCCCATACACTGAGTTAGCAACTACATGATTTTATATTGCCAATATTTGTTCATCACTTAAAATAAACAGGGAGAAGCCCCCCACTCCCCTGACCACAGTGATCCAAAATTCAACATTTGGGGTTAGGTTTTCTCTCTTCAATATATTTTAATCTGCATTTCAGATGGATCTTCCTGCCTTCCTGTTTTGAAATATGGAGGTTACAGTGCAGCATGAAACCTGGAAAGCTTCATTTGACTGTGTCTTCTCTAAAAGTCATCATTTGAAAGCTGTGCACTGTTGAATTACTTGATTAAATTCTTTCAGGAACATTTGCAACTGCTAAGAAAAAGCATTTAAAACACTGTCTGTGAGTTCTATCAAGTATGTTTGAAGAAATGATGAGGGTTTTTTTAAGCAGAAAACTCTCACACTTCAGCAATCTAGGACATCTATCTCATTATTTTTAAAACCCTTATTCTTTGTTCATATCTCAACCCCCAAAACCACTGTTTTTAACTTGACAAATTAAAAGGAAAATTCTTCTCATCCTGGGGAGACGTATACCTATTTATGTTAATTAATGAAAACAAAGTCTCATCTGGTACTTTCCACTTGAAACTGAATAAGAATCATCTC
This sequence comes from Oxyruncus cristatus, assembly GCA_013399855.1. Classification (NCBI taxonomy): domain Eukaryota; kingdom Metazoa; phylum Chordata; class Aves; order Passeriformes; family Cotingidae; genus Oxyruncus; species Oxyruncus cristatus. The sequence continues at coordinate 171,104 of VXAY01006823.1, read as the reverse complement.
AAAGTTGCAGAGGAATTGACATAGCCTTGCTATTGATATGTATGTTTTTTCAAGTAGTTGAAGATCACAAGTTAGTACAGCGAATGATAGAAACTGCTAATTATAACAGGCAGAAATATCTGTACCTGTTCACAAGAAAAGTCTTCTGAATATAATCCTACCATACCTCAGTAGAAAGCCATACAATAGTGTAGCTCGTGTAGATTGGCTATGGAGATCTATAGGGAGAAACATTCTCATTCATTTCCACATAGATTAATTTACAAACTTGAGGTTTCTCTGCTCAAAGAACATCACTGGGTGTTATCTGTTTAGTTTCTATTGTACACGTGTTTGAAGACCAAGCCTTTTTTATTTTCTGGGTAAGAACTTCAATGTGCTACAAGGCAGCAGGTCTGTTGTGGGTAGAGTTGCGAGCTCACTGGGGCTTGTCTGCACATTTTGAACACAAACTTCAAATGATGTTCACTCATGTCTTTGGCTGTCTTTGTTTTGTTGGAACTAATAGAGGATTGGTTCCAACTGTGACTTGTAAATAACCTACAGGGCCAGATTTATTGTGGCTTAAGAAGGCAAAATTATGAGTACATAAAAAACAGTAATAAGACATGCTAATGTATAGGGACCACTATAGGATATCCCATACACCCACTGACTCTGCCTCTGATACCAGTACATGAGATATGTCTAAAAAACTGTCTATGACTTATTAGATAAACTCAATCATAGATGAAAGGTACTGATGCTCTGCAGCAAGGAAACAAATGTGATATGTCCCAGTGAAGTCATTTTTTTTTTAGTCTGGGAGGTATTACTTACATAATTATTTCCTGTATCTGCAGATGTGCAGCATTTGTTGCACCTCCACCTCTAGTCAAGGCAGAAAATTCAACAGACTCAGAACCTGTCATACATAGTATGCATGTGCAGACCCTCATGCAACATATATGTTTAAAATACACAGAGACTATTTTGAGGAAATCTCAGGTAGAAATATGGGAACACTTTTTATCTGTCGTATTGAGCTAGAACTTTGACTTTGAAAATGGCAGCTAACAATAAATAGTCAGAATATTTTGTGAACATAGTTAAATGTACAAGATGTGTTCGTCCTGTCAACATGCAATTATCTGCTTCTGAAAAGACAACCTCTGTTTGCTTTTCCTGGGATCATAAACAAATGAAGACTTACTTCAACTTAATGATACAGTTCACAGTTCACAAAGAATATTTTTATCTGACTACCTTTTCCTTCAGTTCCAGGTTCCTTTAGCCTAAATTTACTTTTATTCCACTTAATTTGAGTAATTCAGAGAAACTTGGAAAGGAACAAAAACTGTGAAAAGAGAATCTGTTAATCACACAAAATGAATGAAGATCTTTTTAAAACTGCATGTGGTATTTTACCCAAGGACTAAGGTAAACTCTTAATATTTCTTAATATAAATATACCAAACAGATGTTCATCCAGTCATCAGAGTGTGAGATATTGGATCTGAATCTCACTGAATTATTCATATGGGTCAGAACCAACCTACTGTTTGGGGGTGGGGGGAGAGGACTGGCCTAGACCTGCAGGTAAATGGTAAGGCCTGCCTCTCTCCTATCCTGCAACCTGAACCACGTGAACCATCAGACCTTGTCTGCAGCGATTTTTCCTTATCTTTCCCTCCTCTCTTTCTTCTCTCTTTCTTTACTCTTTTAATCTGTTTTCTTCTTTTAGTCTTTTTCCTTCTCTTGTGGGTAAATTAAAACCAATTAATGGGGTTTTACTAAAGTTGGTGTATTGATTGTTTTTAGTGGGTGTTTTATGTGGAATGGGTTTTTTGTACTGTTTTAGTGAAATATTTTTTCTTGGTTGTATTTTACTCCTGTAAAACCTTTTGCCAAAATATCTTGTTTTTCTCACTAAATTAGAGCAGAGCGTGTGACTCTTTCTCTGGAGGCTAATTCGAGGCTACAACGAACCAAAAGGCTTTTAAAAAGTCTTGAATAAAATGTAACTGTTCTGGGCAGCTTATAGCTTAAAATCCAAAGTGTAACACAGAGCTACCCACCACTAGCTATAAGGCCTGATTTAATGACAGTGTTGGTTCTCTTCTCTGCATGCAATTGGCAATTTTTTCAGCAACATCCAGAACAAAGAGGCATCAAACTTGTAGGAACAAATCCTGATGAACTCTGACAAAATGAAATAAACATTAAATATCCCTAACAGATGTTTGTTGAACCTGTTTTTCAACACTTCTAGAAAGGAAACTGTAACATGATGAAGAAATTTCACTACCCTTATGGGTGTAACCTTAGCTATCTCTTTCTGGTTAACAGTTAGTCCTTTTTCTTCTATCAACAGAAGGAATTCATCTACAACCTTTTTCGTTACGACTTTTTACACAGTATAAAAGTGTCTTCCATTTCTTAGATATTAAAAAATCTAAGTACTTCAATTATTACTTGTAAATTATGTTTCCCAAAGCTCTTTTCATTCTCACCACTACTCTATAGACCCCCTCCAATCTGCAGCAGTAGCAGTTCCAGGAAGCAGTACCCAAGTGAGATTTTCCAAGCACCACCTTAACTAATGAATTCTTCCACCTTTCTTAATAGATTCCTAGCAATACATGACCAGAAAAAACCGTTGCTTTTCTTCATCAGCATTATACTACTAACTGCTATTTGTTCTCTGACCCACTTTTGATTTCTGATTATTCCTCCCATTTGTCAAGATCATTTTTAATCATGATCCTGTCTTGTGAAATGCTTGCCAAATCTGCACTTGCTACTTGGTTGGTCAGGTCGTCAGATTGTTCATTGGTTTATTTATTGCCTCATTATCTACTAAGGAGTTTTTACCATAGTTTGTTCTGGTGTCGTGCTGGCTATCAAAGCAAGACTGACTGTTTTCGTGTTCCCAGAACTCTCCTTCTTTTTCATTTCAAAACACTGAATTCACTCACAGTAACAGCATAGGAACACAATTGATTCTAGCATGAGTTCCAACTACCAAATTGGTCCATAAACAGAAGAGCGGGGCTTCTTTTCACTTGGGTACTCATATCTTAAAACAAGCAGCATCTACTCCAGTTTGAAGGAAATATGATCCTGTTGCTGTTATTTTGGGTAAATTGCCTGTTTTGAGCATGACAAAATCTGAGGTCACAAGACATTTGGTTTCTGAAACTTGACTGCATCTGCGCAGGAGAGGAATTACAGACCACACAGTAGTAACTGTTGGCAGGTACATAAGGAGATCAGAAGGATGTGCCATTTTTCCTGAAGTGCAAGGAGTAAGTTAACCATGTACAACATCTCAAAATGTCAGTATACAAGCAATGAGATACAAAAAAAAAACCTACTTAAATAAAAAAATGCCAAGAATTCAAGTCTGAGATTTAAGAAATCAAATTTTTATAGTGGGAATAACAATAGTATGCGTAGATCATACTTTGGAATTAAATTATATTCCTGAACCAGGTACTACTATTATAAATATTTATTGACATTGAAAGAAGTAAAAATGTAGAAAACATATCTTGAAGGGAGATGTTTAATTATATTAACTCATTTAATTGACTGAAGCAATCCATTCTATGGAGTAAAATTTCAGTGGACATTTTGGAGATTCTAGTTTAAAATATTCATATGAAACATTAAGAAGGTTGGAAAACACAAAAATGCTTTACTGATAATAAGTAAGGTATACTTATATTAGTAAGTATAAATAGTAAGTAAATAGTAAGTATAAATAAGTAAGGTGTATAAGATACTGTAAAGTGCCAGTATGGTTTATAAAAATCACTAAAACCACTTTTACACTGTTCCCATAGTTTATACATAATGCAGGCGATAGGATTTTTAACAAAATTCAATCAGCACTTTTATTAGTGTTAAGGGCATGTTAATTTTAATCAGTTGATAATAAAAGGCTTAGTTTATTGTTCTGCAACACCAAGCCATCCATTCTTTTCTCACTTATAGAAGATAATGATTTCAAGTTTTCAAAACTCTCTGAGATTCATACAGAACATTACGGTGAATTCCTGTACAAATTAAAAAGCATAACAAAAAAAAGTGAACTTAGAGGTGGTGAGATGGCCAGATACGTACAATGATGAAAAAGACCAGCACACTAGGCTTTCCATAAAACTTTGGCACTCTGATACCTTCAACATCAAATCTTAATATGAGTAATAACCCCAATCAGGAAATGCACAATATTGATAGCTTAGTAAGAGTTATCTTGGGCCTCTCTATTTGTCCAGTTCCTTGCAGAGAAATGCAAGCAGATAGCCATAGTTAAAAAAATGATACACAGTTAAAATTACCAAACAAGAAATCTTCAGCTAATTCTTCATTTTCTGTAAATAAAATAGAATATTTTGCATAACAACAGTTTAAAGGATTTTATGGAGTAAAATTAATGCCACCTGCAAAAATGTCTATTAAGCAACCAGACTGCAAAGAAGCTGTGGAAATGAAACCTTTCTTAGGAGCCACAGTTAGGACTTTACATAGACCAAATGGATCCACCAGACCTTGACTGTAATACATTCTCATTTTTGGAGAAAATATGCTGTAACTAAGACACTTCCCTTACTCTATTGATAGAAATAAAAGTGGTTTTTACCTAATTATTTAACTTTGTCACACTTAAAATATCATTAAAGTATTCATTATTGCCATACCTAAATATTGGAATACCATACACCCATGTTGGTCCACGGAAACAACCACACAGTAAAGAGAGAGCAAATCAATGTAATTTGAGCCTCTTACTACCCTCCTTCAATGCCACTCACTGTCCCTCCAGAATGATATGTTCTTTCATGTCTTCTCCTTATTTCTAGGCAATTCTATCCACACTCGTGGTGAAAAGTGCTGGTAGTCCTCCACTATCAATCTAAGAATCAAAATTTCTCTCTTAATGGGAGATATCCCTCTAATCTAAAATAAACTCTGAAGTGGATAGGTAGTCCCCAAACAATCACAGATCAAACAAGACACTTAATTGTAGGCTGACAGTTACTAAAGTAACAAGAGTAACTAAAGTAACAAGAGAAGTGATAAGGGAATGTTCACATAATATAAAAGGTTGTCAAATACAGTCCATGCATTTAAAAAAATATTTTTGTACTTTTGGACAGTTTTGATCTGGAATACGTTTGTAGAGAGGAATCCATTGGTGGATTTTTTTACCATATATTAGAAAATTCTTACCAGTATACATGCATTTTTTTAAGAAAGGAAGACCGCTTTGCTTTCTATTTTAGCTTTCTTTTTTTCTGATTTGCCTCCTTGCTGCTGTGCCAAATTCTGCTTTGAATTAGACAGAAGTAGAGGTGAGTAGTGCCATCTCTTTATATATATATAACATATATATATATATCTGAGAGAAGAAAAACATTTTTGTTAGAACCTACCTGACTGAAAGTAGGCACACAATTGAAAGATTCTGTATAATAGGAAGAACTGACCACAAACAAGAAATAGAGGTCAGATTTCCCCGCCTTTAAATACTGTCTCCAGTCCTTAATGTAAGAAAGAGGACTAAATAAAATTTCTACTTTTTTTGCTGTAGTGAGAATAAGTAAAATATCCATGTGAACATAGGTATAGAGACTCAACAGAGCATCAAACATTCAAACTGACATTCAAACTGCAAACTCACCTTTTGTCTTTTCTCTTTGAATTCTTACTTCTTAGGTTTAATATAATAGAAACTTTGTTATCTTATTATTCTAAGAAAAACTAAAGTAATGAACATTAGAGCAGGCAAACAAGCACAACAGAGAATACTGAGTAAGAAAGCAGATGGTTGCTGAAATTCCTGTGCAATGTCACAAATACCATACAGACTCCACAGGCTGTTGAAAAGACATCTTTTAAGTAATTAGAAGCATAAAACCAGTTAAAACCTAGGGGGGGTGTTCAGTTATATACCTACCTTATCTAAGGCATAGAGACCACTCATTTTATTCTGGATCTGCTGAGACATTTGCCTAATGCTTAATGATATGTGTGTTAGTACTCATTCAAAAAAAAAATAAAAAAATTAGGGGAAGATTTTGTGAAAGACAAGAAAAACAAGAGAGCAAAAGTGAGTTAGTATGAGAGTGACACGGTGCCCAGACACCAGGCAGCTGAAGGTCAAACCAAGCAAGCACTTTTTCCTAATGACTGAGAAGAGTGACCTATAGGTCCCTCTGATACTCCAGTATCTCCTTGGAGTAGGCCACTGCTTATCTAATTCCAGCCTGGGATAAGAACAACAGCAAAGCTGTCATCACATATCCCAACCTGACTTCCTTCTAGCTGGGAAAAGATGCTAGCCCTGCACAGGACCACTTTCTTTCTCTCTCTGGTTCATTGCCTTGCCTCATAGAAAATCATTTCTACTCACTATGTCACTTGTGTTACATGGACAGAGAGACTTCTTTCCTACAGCTTGCTGGACTCATGTGCTCCCTTTGGGTATATCAGACTTCAAAATGTAGTTCTAAAAATCCATAATCTTTTTAGAGTTGAATTCTCTTATAGAAGTCTGTGTACAGTTTATTCAGATCACAGGTGTTGGAAACTGAGTTTGCTTAGAGAGGAAGGAAGTGAGAGTATAATGCATTTTTCATACCAGATGATGACATGGAATGCAGTCATGCAGAAATCACTCAGTTTCTTCTTAGAGAATTTGTTTCAAAACACCATTAAGTAAAGCTGATTGTTTTGCCCAAACACTAACTTCATTACTTAGAAGTAATCTGCAAGGGAAATGCATGCTTTCTTTAATTCACTAAATGATTTGCCTTGTCGAAGTGTCAGATTAGACAGAGAACCTTCAAATCCGAGAAGAGCTTGCTCACAGAATGAAAGACAAACCACTTTTTGTTTTAGTGATTTATTTGATAAAGAATGGCTGAGTCAAGAGTTACTTCTCTCTGTTATGAACTTCAGTATAAAGCTCAAATTAGGCATTTTATTCTAATTTCACTGAATATTATATATCACCAACAATTGGTCAGATGTAATGAAAAATTAAAGTGAACAGCCAGTATGCATCTATCAGGACAAAATGATTCCATAAAATAGTAGAGCTGGACTTAACTCCCAGAGGCTTGCAAGAGTTCCACGTGGAATCTGGGAGGAGCTCTACTTTCATATGAAGACTAACAGGCAAATCCTAGCTGCATGTGTTACCTTCTATCTGTAAGTCAGCCAGGAAATCTCAGCCAAAGAATTGTCTGTGAAAATTCTTTCCTACTTACTGTAGCAGAAAACTTCACCAAATAATGCTCTTTTCCCACCCAGCAAAAAAGTTTGGGTTGTTTTTTTTTTCCTCCCTTTCCACAGGCTCCCATTAGCTTACAATTACTGAGATCGTTGGTAATAAAGCATCCATATTTTGCACATTTCATGCTAATTTTACTGGCTTAAGTGATGTCAAATCCATCTTTATGCTATGTAGACCACACGGGAATGCTGCCTAATAATTACTGCTCTCTTAAGTGTGCAATCACGTGTGTGCATGCAAATACATTTTCCTTTTCCAGAGAAGGTATAAATTAAACACAGTCTATGGCAAGCATAGATAGTAAAAAACCAAAAGGGCTAATACTTTCCTTCTGTGTCCTCAGAAGAAATGAGACAGACAAAACTTTTGCTGCCCTTTTTACCCTTGCAACAAGTATTTTGTTTCAGAGAGACCTTGATTACCTTTAACATAGCATGATTTTGTAAATAAAGTTGACGCCTTAGTGCTGTTAGTTTGTAGGTATTCCGTATCATAGCTCACTCATTGAATATGAGCTGCTAATCTCTCACCCTCAACTTAAGATCAGCCAGGCTTTCATATGCCAGCGTGTCACCGTGCAGATGCAGACACAAAATAATGGTTTTCTGGGAAAAGCTGTTGATGGAGAAATCCAGATCATTGCAATAACCCTCTCAAATCTTTAGTAGGATACTCAGCCAGCTCCTATTCCTGGGGCCTACTCTGCTAAAGATTTTCTTTGGCATTGGTATAAACAAAAATAATTCAGTAAGAACGGGTTTAATCAACTGCACAAACAAAATGAGTAAACAAAGCAGAAGTTAGTATAATAAAGTCTGGGAATCACATAAATATAATGTTTGCCCCAATTTATACAGAATTAAAAAATTCTCTGAAATACATCATCCAGTTTGGAGCACCACACTTCAACAAAGATGTATGTGAACAGAAGAGACTCTATGGAGAAAAGGAAGGGTCCAAAGCCTAGGAAGCAAATGGTGATGTACTACTGAAAAGAGGAGGGTTTTTCCTAAGATGACTGAAGGACCCTTGGTATCAAAGATTACAAATCAGGGTCCAAATTAGAAGGGAATAAGCCATTTCCTGTGTCCACCAAGGCAAGAATAACTTACTGCACCTATACATTTTTACTTTTGGAAAGAAAAAAACCCTTCAATTTCTAAGAGTAGGCAAATATTCACATAGATTGACATTTTTTTAAAACAAGTTGGAAAGACATATGTCAGGAAAGACTTACATTTATCTGACCTTACCTTGCAATAGGAAATGAAATGGATGGTGAGTCACAGCCTCACACAGCTTAATGTTCCATAGGTCTAACATCTTAGTTCAGCATCTTGAAAATAGGGTCAGATTCTGCAAGAAAACAGAGGAAAAGGGGGGTGAGAAGCATTCCAAATCCTCTTCAGCACATGGAAGATATGAAAAAAAAAAAAAATGACACCCTGCAGTAGGATCAGGTGCACTGGCATACTGGGTACTCAGAGCCAGTGCCTGGAGGTGACAGACTCCCCCAGAGTAGGTGGGGAGGTCTCTGCCTGGTGCAGCTTGACTTTTGGAGCAGAGAATGCCTCATATATACTGCTGTTAAACAGATTTCACAGGAGAGCGGGCTGAGTGTAAAGGTTTCATGCCTACTTCAGACCCAACAGTCTCAGAAGAAACTGTCAGGTATTTTGGTGAGTCTACTTCACAGAACCATCTCTGAGACACAGGAGTCTTAACTCACTGAAGTCAACAAAAAAAACCCCAAAACTTTGACTTTGAAGCAACTTGAAATATTTGCAGTATCCACTGGATATTTGCAGAAGAGCAAATACAAGTGCAGATCTTATTTAATGCCAAATATACCGAGAAAGACACTAACACTGATATATGATGCTCTATTTTAATATATCCCATTACATAATGTCTAACAGATTAAATACATTTTTTCTCTCAGTGGTTAATTCTTGAGTCACCCATTACTAATGAAAAAAATTCCTCTAAAAAATGTACCTAAAAATACAGTTAAAATTATTGTTCTTCAGCTACATTATAATCAACACAGACAAAACAGGATTCTTTTAGAAATATTTAATCCAAGCTTTCTCCCTCAAGGGAAAAAGATCTTATGTCTGTATAAACCACAGATGTTTTTAGGCAAAGATGGTGTAAATGAAAATTAGGAGAAAATGAAGTAGCAAATAAATATTTTAAATTATATTACTTATGTTTATTTTAAGCAGTTGAAGTTAGACATAAGAGTACCACATTGGGAAATGAACATTTAATGGACACTAAGTACTGCATGCAAGAATTGCTTGGGAAAACTGGAAATCTGATATGAAGAAAACTGTTTAATCATTAAATACAAAAACTTCACGTTCCACAAACGGCAAGTGGACAGATCAGTGGAAGGCTTGAATGAGCTGTTTGATGGCCTCCCACCATTCGTTCTGGTATGCCAACTGGTTTTCTGCAGAAAACTATGTAGGGCCAGGCTGTGTTTTGTCACATGAAATCTATACAATGACATGGATCATAAACAATCTGTAGGCATATCTACATTGGATTTACAAAAGAAATGATGTAATGATAACTCGTTGTAATTTTGAAAACAACAGAAGTGTAATAGTGTATAGTAATGTAGTCACATCTGGTCAAACTGCCACATGTGCAAAATCAGAAGACTTACCAGGCCAGCTGAAAAAATAATGCTGAAATATATCAGTAGGTTGCATTACTTTGTCCCAAATATTCTTGCAGTTACAGTTCCCGCTATGGCCCTTTTGTGTCACAGAGATAACATTCATGGTCCTGATACTAATCTATATTTTCAATCAGTCAGTAATTTTTAGCTACATTTTCTTCTGGCAGGAGAAAATTTGGTACACCAGTTGAGTTTAGCTATAGGTCAGCTACAGTTCATGCCTACAGTCCTATGTGTGCAATCTATTGAATCATTATCATCATTTCCGTCTCTGATATTGTTTCCAGCTCATGTGAAATCATACGGAGGTAGTGGAGAGCACCGACTACCAGTTATGAACAAGTGATCTACCCTGTCACTGAATGAGAGTGTTTCTGATGAACTATGTGGGGGTCCACCATGCACAGTTTAAAGGGACAGTTGAGTTTTAAAGGTAAATCAGGATGATACAAGGAGGCATCTTTTTGACAACAATAAATTATTGTTTGTATTACAAGTTAGAATGTTAAGCAGCACATTTTTTTTTCTGCTTATTAAGAGCTCTTTTCATTTTAGTGTTGGTGCCAGTTTTTACTGAAATATTACACATAAATAAGAGGACACCTAAGGCTGATTGTTAACAGACTCTACCCACAACTTACGTCCACTTTATTCTTTCAACACACTCCCAATACCTACTTAGATGTTTATTGATATGATGTATATCAGCTTAAAATCATAACTACTATCCTCACATTAGTCTGAGAATAGTAAAAATATTTTTCTCATGTTCAGAACTGTACTTGGAAGACTTTTTAAAAAAATAATATTATTTAATATGCTATTATGTATAAAGAACTAATTTACTAGTCAGCCATTGATACACAATGGAGAATAGAGATTGGAAAACTTCACGAATTTTAAAGAAAATATAAGGATGGCAAAAAAAACACCTGGAATGTCCTTTAGAATAAAAGATCAGTGTTCATTTCGGTGTTATCCAGGATCACTGCCGGATTCATTTTCTCTAAAACTACATGGAAAACAATATCTGGAAAAAAACTGTGCGAAAACTCAACATCAACAGGATAGTTGTGTCAATATACACTGCTCTTAGTTAAAACTCTTCAATGGCCACCTTGACAGCTCTTTGTGGAAAACAAATTCACTGAAGAAGCAAGGGGTGATAGGCTTTAGCATCTGTATATTTTTGATCATATTCACAGTCCTTGTTTAGCTAGGTAAAGATAGTTAAAAACTGCTAGGCACAGATAACAAATTGTCACATTTTCAAAAACTTACATGACTGCTTATGTCTATGTTTGCACATACAAAGTGACTTCTCCAAAATGTGGAGGTAAAGTCAGGTTCACAGAGCAGAGCAAACTATTTCAGGCTTGGTCCTGAAGATACACAAGACAAAAATGGATTTAGTTTTAATTTTACAGTTTTGGACAGGTAACAGTATGAACTGTGCTAATTTCCTTGTCTTCTCTAGATTTTAAATACTGACGTTTCAATAGGCTATTTCATACAGATAGGTATCTAAGATTGAAGGACTGAGGGACAGTCATAAGGCACATATTCTCTCTTTGAAATAGAAGGAGTCTAGTTTAGTCTAGATACTTAAACATCAGATAGAAAAAAATCCTGCCCAGAGAGACCTAGTGTTTCTGAATTCATTATAAGATCCCTCTGCCTACATAAACCAAGGTTTTCCTGCCCTTCTTTGTTACCATATTGCATTTCAGCTGCTTATCTGTTCACGTTGTCTGCTGCACACCAGCACCTATTATGGCACTGTAGTTGATTGTCCAGATTTTTACTGTTCATGACAAAATCACATTTCATTAACATTGTCCACATGGACATCTGTCATACTACATCGCATCCCGTATGCAGAATTTCATACGGGGTTTGATGTGAAAAACATGTCCCCAGAGATTTGCTGAAGAGTTGAGAGAAGAATGGATGTCTGTAATTTTTTAAAAAGGTTAGTCAGCTAGTCTAGTTCTGACTCTGGAGGTAAAAAAAAAAAAAACAAAAACAAACAAACAAAAAAAAACAAACAAACAAAAAAAAAACAAGAAATTTCAGTTGAAAGTAAACAGGAATAATTGTAGTCACAAAGATGTATTCTTTTCACAAATTAAATTAAAACTGCAGATTGAATTATTTATAGTCATTTGCTTATTGATTTTCATCTTCTCTTCAATTCAGGAGCTAACCACCATGCAGTCATTCCACCCTTCTGAAATTTTCTGCTAAATATATTTTTATTGATCTGAGGCTTCAGCAGTCAAAAGTCCATCATAAAAAATACTACAGATTTTTAATCATAAATGGCTCATCTTGTTGGTTTTCTTCCTTACTGTACAATCTCAACTCTTAAATTAAAATTTTCCTAGTCCAATATTTCCACAAAGTACCTAAGCCATCACTGTCAACTGTAAGAGCCTTTTATTGGGCAGGCCTTTTCCTAGGATATTTTTTTGTCAGAAAAAGATTACAGAATGAGTCAAACGAAACCCATTTCATATTTGAGCATTCCTAAATCATATTTTTTCAGTACTTGCCATGCTTCTCGAAAAAGGAGACTTGCAATGAAAGTTCCTCTGCAATCTTAGCTCTAGTGTATTAAAATTCAACCTTCGAATAAGGAACCGGTAAAAGAGTTGTCTCCTGACACTAAGTCACACAAACCTTAAATATATTACTTATATGAAGGAAACTGAGGAGGCAAATGTCTTCAGGCATGAGACATAAAGACCTTAGCCTGGATCAGACGCATATTACAGGAGAATTTGGTGCCAGAAGACATTTTAATCTATTAAAATGTAGTAAATCAAAGAAGTTAGAAGGTACAACATGATAGTGCATGATATAAATAATAATAAATCTACTGCTGTGGTATTTATCAGACTTGAAACTTTTTTAACAGGTCTTTTCTGTCACAAAGATTGAAAACCCATGACTTAATGGTAATAACTAAAAAATATATGAATAATATTTTTTCAAAGAAAAATTTAGTCCTATAGAAATTTAGCACATAGGAAATTATGCCCACAGATACAGAGGAGTGGGAATCACAGTCATCTCTGCCTTTATGTTTAGTAAAGAAAGTAGTACGAGAGAATCATGTGAACACTAGAAGTGACCAAAAACAGTTCTAAATTTTTGGTTAAAGAAAGGGCAATTGAATGCCACAGAGGAATGATGAAATATACAGCTATTTAAAGTGATCAAAAATCTGTTTTAAACTTTTTTGGAAGGATTAAAATAGATAAATCCAGTAATATAAATGGAGCCATTCATACATATTTGACATTTTAAACTGCAAGAGCACAAAACAAGAATTATTGGTACATCAATAAGAGTAGCTTCTTTGTTGCCGGCCCATGAATTGAGATTTGCATTATCATTCCTTGGATTTTTAATATAATTGATATAATGGAATTCAGACATAAGCAGAAGGAACAATGAATCTTTCTAGAAGCTCAAAGACTATTAGATGTTTCTGTTGGCCAAGAATAATGTCAAAACACATTAGAGCATCAAAAAAAAATTTTAGAACTCAGTTTTCCTTACATTTCTTGAAAGACTTGCAAGCTTTTTATTTATTACTTATTACATTTCCTACAACTCGGTACTGTGTTCAGCCACTTTTCTCAGCATACTATTCATAACTTCAGACATTCACTATCAGTCAAAGAAATTCTTGAAATGCCTCAAAATATGTACAATGGTCAAAGGGTCAGTAGTTCAGATAGTCATTCAGGCCTTTGTCCTTCTTCCCCTCATTTATATGCAGGGTGTGTTCCAGAGGCTACTGGGGATCTTATGATGGCCTTCAAAGAAGACTGGCAGAAATGCCCTTGAAATCAGACGACTCTCCCTGTTTGCCAGGATATTTCCCCACCACCACCCCTGCTGATCCACCCTCGGCTCTGCTGACCTCTGCAAGACACACACATCTAGCTTACCCTTGCTGTGTCTTTCTTCTCTGTGAGTCATTATTATTGACAAGTTCACTATGAGGTCTCAGCTGGCTTAGCAGACTCAGCTGGAAAAGGTCTGTACCAAAACTTACACTAGAGAGCATTTTCCCTGGATTGGATTCACCATAACATATATCTTTCCTCTCCAGTTACATGGGAAGATGCAAAAGCTACTCCAGATCTCAAAAAGAGTGAAAAGATATTTGTGGAGGTAAGTGGGAACTGGGTCAGGTGTAATTTGTGAATTAAGTGAAGCCAGCAGACAGCCCAGCTGAAACCTGTCATGGGATATGCAAGAGAGTAACAGCGTAAGAGACCTGCAGTGACTTCACCTGACATCCCAATTTCTATTGACAGATGCCACCTGTCCTTCTATCCGAGTGGGATTTGCAGCACTCAGTACAATGCAAAAGAGATACTTTAGAGAAGATCTTAAAAAGCAAACATTGCTGAAGATGTAGAAGCAACATTCTGGTAACATTAGTACAATTTCTTTCAACAGCTACTAATCAAAGTCCATGGTAGATACTTCATTGTTATCCCTCTAAGATAAAAACAGGGGGAGTGAAATAGAATTCTGATTCAAAGAAATGCTTTTGGAAAAGTAAAAGGAGCATACCTATATTTTGATTTATTCTGGAACCCTGAATTTTATGTACTTTCTTTTCCATGTAACAGGGTGAACAAAACTTCATTCCTTAAAGGGACAATTTTATCTAACAGTAGTTCTGTCTGAAAAAGTGAGAAACGTGAAATCTTTTATACAATTGTTATTCTTCCATTTACCAAAATTACAACTGATTTTAGAGCTTTTCAGATAAAACAAGTCAGGGATAGGATGTGTAAAAATTGTATTACTTCTTAAGTTGTTTTCTAAAAATAGTTTAAAAGTTTAAAAGATTTCATCATGCACTGAGGCATTACAGCCATTTCCTTTTAACAGCCAAGTCCCAAAAGCCTCCTGTACCTTGAGGTAAAGTCCAGTAGCATGTTTTGTCCCAGTTACCAGGTCCCAGTTTCCTCAGTAGCCACATGATCACTCCTTGTAATCAAGATTTGTGTGATAAAGGTGTGATAAAGAGCACTTCCTCTTTATCCTTGTCTCATTAGGCTCTTCTTCTCAGCATCCTCTCTGGCTTGGCCACATACCAAGGTGAACAGTACTTCCACTTTCCAGTTCCCAGGGAGCAGCTGGGGTTGGCAGGAGACTGTGCAGAGGTGGCTGCACCCCTTCTCTGCAGTTCATCAAGGGTCGTCAGGGCACACATGCCTACCACTCATGGCCTTTTGGCAGACAGGGAAGCCTAATTAATTATTCCTAGGCAAGTTTAGGAGGAAGCTAGCCTCTAAAGTGTTTAGCTCAAACGAGAAAGCAGTAATTCATAAATGGTATGTACAATTATATGCAATAGTTTCTGAGATGAGAGGCTGGGCATCCATTGGACATTAGGCTGGCTAAGCAGCCAGTGGGATCACTACAAACTAGTGTTGCTCATCTAAGAAGCACCAAGAAATGAAGGAATGGGATCCTCCTGCAAAAGTAGAACAGAGCAAAAGGGACCCTTGAGCTCCAGACCAGGCCCTTCGCATGATTCCTTGCATACACTTCACCCTCAGAGACCCAAGGAAATTTTCCTGTCTTCATTGCCTATAGTTATGTTTCTGTCTACTGCCAGCCCCTCTGGAGCCATATGAGCCTCTGGCTGAGCCAGTCCCATCCCACAGCCTCTCCTTGCAGGACAATTGGCTTGAAGCCCTTGCTGAACTCACACCAGTTTGCCTACATCTGGTATTGAAGGTGGCCCAAAACCAGACACTCTATCTGTCCATGGTCTCTTGAGTGTGGAGTAGAGAGGGATAATCCCATCCCCAGCACATTGACTGTGCTTCTGCTGCCTGATATCTGCTGACTCCTGCATGGCTTGTAGTGCTCCAGGGCACCCTCACCTCCAGGATAGCTGCTCCACAGCACGGCCACCTCTAGCCCACACCCTTGCAGGGTTACCTACCTTCTCAGGGGCATGAACCTGCATTGTGTGAGAGCTTAAGTTGTGTGATATGCTGTCAAAGTGACAGCAAGTAGCTATTTGCTTAGGGATTTCAGAGGAGAGGAATGATTGAATGCAAGCATATGCTTTTAAGGGGGATATGCAGTTATGTAAAAATCATATGGGGGTCTTGGAGGAAATGGTTTTTTCTCACTATGGAAAGGTTCTCAGAAATAAACAACATGGTTCCTGAAAATTACTTTTAATTAATTAATTTAATTTCTCCTCATGGTTGGATCAATCTCCTAACCAGCAAGTTCTTGAGCAGACCAGCTGAAGCGAAGAACAGTATCCCCATAATGCAGTGTTTACAGCTTAGACTTTCCTATTTAACATACAGTTTGTCTTCCACCCACTGTGTTTTCTATAAAGACTAAACAGTTTGAGCAGGACTGGATTTTCATTCCACAGCTATTCACACCCTGATGTATTTCGGTGATTTAGAGGTGATTTGCATTCAAATGTGAGTCTACACCTGACAAACAGTTGTTTCTACTATTTGTCTCATGGAGGAAGAACCCCAAAACATCATTCGGTCTTAACCCCTGAAATTCTTCTGAGACATCAAATTACGTGCCGTCCCCTTAATACAGACTTCATTTTGAGGATCTATTTAAGTTCCAGAAGTAAACAAACATGGACAATACCCATCACAGCTACTGGAAGGAACAAGAACTTCAGGATCAAGCCCTGAGTTCAATGGTCAGGAGTTCCTATTACAGGCGAAAAAAGGACAGATATGTGGAAAGAAAAAAAAAGTAAGGAAAAAAGAAGTAATTATGTGAGTAGTAACTCTCTCCAGATTGGTTCTTATACTTAATCACATCTGATATTAATGTAATTAAAAGAACAGAGAGTCACTAGAAGAACTTGGGAGAAAGAAAACTCCTCTATGATGTTTGCTTTTCAATTCCTTAAGATTTTAAATTCAGATGAAGAACCTTGGGATAAGTTTTCAGTAATCTCTCTGACACTGTGCAAAACCCTGATGCTGTGGTGGAGAGAAAGGTTGCAAAACCAATCAATTTTATTTCTTCATCGAAAGAATAAATGATTATGCAATGATTCTTCAAACCAGGCCATAGATTGTGGGAAACTAATACTGTAGTCAAGCATATACTATCACCACAGTTACCATGGTGATCCATTAAGCAGCTCCCATTTACGCTGAAAGTCATTGTCATTCAAATGATATATGCTTTAACATCAGCTTTTAGAAATACTTCATACTGAACTATAGGCTACATTTTATTGTTAATCGAAAATACTTTCTAACACATAAAACTTCATTTTATATGGAAATAAGCCCATATCAAAATGTGCATTTCACTGCTATGTGGGAGGCTGGTCTCTTTTTCCTAGGTATTTATCTATAGGTTGCTTTGAAAGTATGAAAAACATTTGTCAGCCTGCATCTTTGCACACTGAGAACTCATAACATCTCACTAGCTGCTAGGTCAGGTATCACTGAGGTGCCATTCAATACAGAAAAACAGAGCTCAGCACCATTTTAATACTGAATTGGTAGTTGTGCTGTTCTCTACTGGTTATCTGTGCAGTTTAATTTAAAAATTAAATGTTAGAACATCACACCACTTTGCTGTGCTACTTGAGGAAATCTTGTTTCTATGGTAACTGCAGGAGACTTATTCAGAGCCACTGATGTAACCCACATACAACATATACAAATCGTTGAACCACTCATATATTTAATTGCATTATCTGGAATCGTAATTAAATCGTTATCAATTATGATCACAGACAATATTTTAGTAATGGAAATACACATATACAGAGAGAAGGATATAGATATATTTCTTTAAATATTTATAAATGGAAAGGCTTTGGAGTGATACACATGTATTGACCAATGCTGTTTTAGTAACACTTTAGAGACAAATATCACTTCATTAGGCATTTTCCAAATTTCTCTGGTAGCTCAGAAAGATCTTGGGGACTGCCCAGTCACAGCCTCCAACTACACCAGCTGAAGACAATCCCACCATTTTGAATCTATGGAGTGCCTTACAATGATGCTTTCAGTTCTTCTGGGGATTTAAGATGTGTGCACAGGAGTCCTCACCTCCACCCTCTGGAGGGCAAGATTCTGCTGGTGGTTTCTGGTCACAACTGAGGGAGATCCAGATCTGAGGCCAGAGCAGGATTTATAGAATCGTAGAATAGTCTAAGTTAGAAAAGATCTTTGAGACCATCGAGTCCAACGATTAGCCCAGCACTGCCAAGTTCACCAATAAACCATGTCCTTAAGCACCATGTCTTTTAAATACTTCCAGGGATGGTGACTGTACAGCCTGGGCAGCCTGGGCAGACTGTTCCTGGGTAGCCTGTTCCAATGATTGGCAACCCTTTTGGTGAAGAAATTCTCCCAATACCCAATCTAAACCTCTTCTGGCACAGCTTGAGGCCATTTTCTCTTGTCTTATTGTTTGTTCCCTGGGAGAATAGACCGACCCCATCTCACTACAACCTTATTTCAAGTAGTAAGAAGGTCTCCCCTAAGCCTCCTTTTCTCCAGGCTGAAAACCCCAGCTCCCTCAGCCACTCTTCATAATACTTGTGCTCCAGTTCTGTTATTACGCTTCTCTGGACATGCTCCAGCACCATCTACCACTTGTTTTTCCTGTAATGAGAGGCCTAAAACTGAACGCAGGATCTGAGATGTAGCCTCACCAGTGCCAAGTACAGGGGGACCATCACTGCTCTAGTCCTGGTGGCCACTTGGTTTCTGATAGAAACCAGGATGCCATTGGCCTTCTTGGCCACCTGGGCACACTGCTGGCTCAGGTACAGATGGTCTTGACCAGCCCCCCAGGGCCTTTTCCACCAGGCTGCTTTCCAGCCTCTCTTCCCCAGGCCTGTAGCATAGCACGGGGTTGTTGGGACCCAAGTGCAGGACCCAGCACTTGGTCTTGTTGAATCTCACACAAATGGCCTCAGCCTATCGATCCAGCCTGTCAAGATCCCTCCATAGAACCTTCCTACCCTCCAGCAGATCAACACTCCCGCCCAACTTAGTGTCATCAGCAAACTTGCAAGGGAACAATGGATCCCCTGGTCCAGATTGTTGATACAGATATTAAACAGGACTGACCCCAACACTGAGCCTTGGGGAATATCACTAGTGACCACCTGGATTTAATTCCATTCACCACCACTCTCTGGGCCCAGACATCCAGCCAGTTTTTTACCCCCTGAACACTGGATACATCCAAACCTGTTTCTCCAGGAGAATGATATAGGAGACAGTGTCAAAAGCTTTACTAAAGTCCAGGTAGACAACATCCACATCCTTTTCCTCTTCCACTAGGCAGGTCACCCTGCCACAGGAGATCAGGACCTATCACAAATCCAGGCTAGAAGGGCTTGATCCTCTGGTTGCCCTGCATGTGCCACATGGTGGCACTCAAGAGGATCTGCTCCATGACCTTACCCAGCACTGAGGTCAGGCTGACAGGCGTGTAGCTCCCCAGATCCTCCTTCCTGCCCTTCTTGTAGATGGGTGTCATATTGGCTGATCTTCAGTCTTCTGGGACCTTCCTGGTTAACCAGGACTGATGGTAAATGATTGTGACTGAGCCTTCAGCCACTGTGCACAAGGTGATAAGAGACAGTCAGATGAGCAGAGCTGAGGTATCATTAGGCTGAAGGAGCAATCGCAGAGCAATTCTGCCACCATCTCTGAGCCAGTAGAGAGGTGGTGAGGATGGGGAACTTCACAGACTGACAGAGTTGTTATTTAGAGCAGCACCCTCTATAATTCTCATCTGCACAGCCTAGCTTAGAAAAGAAGTGTGTATCATGAGAAACATTTTGACAATGAACTGGAAGAAACAAATGCTTACAACCTGTAAAAGTCAGGCCATAGAGCTGAGAGATTTTTCAAAGCTTTAGACCCTTTTAGTCTACTTGTGAGAAGCAAGACACTACATCAGAGATCATTTCTTCTCCTGAAAATGAGAACCTAGAGACTATTGATCTTCCTGTAAGACATTTTCCAGACAAGCTAGAAAAAGAAAAATTGTAAAGGCCTCACCTTTGAAATATTTGCTCAGGTCTTGCTGTAACCCATTAAGAATTTCCTTTTCTTATACTGAAATACTGGCCTTAGTACATTTAGACTCTGATGACTGAGCCCAGGACATAAGTTCAAGGGCCCCTGTACTGAGATGATGTCTTGTAGATTTTGACTATGGTCATAGGACAGTAGATCAGGCTTTTTTTTTTCCATTTGTAGCAGCTCCAAAGCTCTTGTTTTTGGAGCTCACCGGCACAAACTTTACCAAATGAAAGTTTTTGCAGTAATAACCAATGATACAATTATCTATTTATTTTCAGAGCACGGTCTAGAAAAATAAACGCTAGAAAAAAAGGTGCATTTTCCACATCAGTACCTTCTGTTTCTTGTGATTGTTCATCCTGCTATTACAAGGAACAACAGCATGTATAGCCTCCTACGACAGGAGAGTAGGGAATTTCCTATATCAACAAAAACTATACCGTGCCTCGCAATGACTCTTCAAGTAAATTCTTGAGTGAAGCTACAATCACAAGAGACATTTAGAAATTCATCCACTAAACACTGACCCTGGCTTCGATTCCCTCTGTGATCTCACAGAAACTTGCAAATAATTGTTAGATGATTCAAATATAGCAAACAATATTCACTTTCCTGAAACAAATGCAGCAAATCCTAAATAAAATCTATAGTCAAGTTATAATATTGAGTGGCCTAACTCTGCTAATGAGAATGGTACTTACCTTGACCAGAAGCATTTATGTTTAATTGTCCTTGCTTTCTCTCCTATTTTATATATTGGCATTCTCTCTTGGAATTATTTTTACTTTGTTGAATTCTTGCTGTATCTTAAAACATCTATAGTACTCTAGGGAGAACAAGTTTTGCGGCATGGAACTGCTTTTGAGTAGGATCCCAGAAGTCGGGCTATGTGCAGTGCTACAACATTTTCTGAAGCACCTTTTAAAAAAGAGCAAATATTTATAGACATGCTGTCCTCTGCTGCTGCAGAGCATGAAGTATGTGCAATATCTCAAATGTGATATGAACAACTAGACTGACTCTCACTGAAGGGATTAAAAGGTGTAAACACAGCAGAACCAGAGCAAAACAACCTGCAGAGGTTGATTCCTGTGGAATCCACATGTGTAAAAATCTTTTGCAAGAAGAATAAAAGAAGTGCAAGAAAATCTTAGTTCTATATACACAGCTGACCCTGAGAGTTAATGATAAGATAATAAACGTGCAGCTTTTTTGTTGCTGCTCAACTGGCTTCCTAAGTTTTTTTTTTTTCTTGCTGGTTTTCACTATCATATTGAGGGGAAAAGGATGGCAAGGGAGTAAAATGTACTTTCAGGAATGCAGCTAGTGTATTACATGGAAGATTTTGCCAGGAGAACAACTAATGAAACAAATCTTAGGACAGCATTAAAGAAAGGGAGGTTGTTGCTGATACACTAAATTCTTGCACATTTTATAAAGGATAGTTACACAGCATATCTAGAAATTCCAGAACTCAAAATCTGTGAGGTTCCTATCAAGATGGTAGGATGTGTGATTTTAGGTTCTGTGAGAGATAAGACACAGATAATTTGAGAAATAATCCCACTAGCAAACACAGGGTTGTCCCTAGAGCAGGACAGAAACAGGATAACCACTAATGTCCAGTCTATAGTGCAAGGAGACTCAAATCCTATAAGCTCTAACGTCTCTGTCTGTCTTTAGGATATAGGCAACAACAAGAAAACTACAAATACAAATTTTAGTGAATTCAGTGTCAGAGTTTAAGGGTTTATAGCAAAGGGAGAGATAACTACGTAACAATTTTAGTGTGCACACAGGTTCTCAACATGCACCCAGCAAGAGGGGCTGCCATCACTGTAGCTCTGTGACTCCTTTGATTTCAGATGCATTGTGGAGCCTGCTGCAATGTGATGCTAGCACTGTAACACACTAAAGAAACAAATCCGGGTGCTAATGATACACAAAAAGGCATTTTAATGCATTTTATAAGAAACCAAACCCAATCAACCAGATACATTCGGACTTGGAGTTTTGCTGCAACGGGTATGAAAACAATTAAAAGGAAAAAGGATAGTAACCTCAGAAACTGGAGGAAGAACCCACATTGTAAGAAAGGAGCTAAAGGATGAAGCAGAAAGCACAAATGGCTAGAGAGGTAAACGTGTTTGCAGCACCACTGCAGACATTTTTGGCAGGGCAGCAGGTTAGCCTTTACAGAATGGAATTCACCTTCATTCGCTGCTCAGCACACAGTTTTCACTATTAATATATATAGTGCAGGCAGCTGGGTGTACAGCAAAAGAAACCTTACTTCAACACTTGAATAATGTGAATCAAACCTGTGTTCACAGCTACTTTGAAGTAAATATGAAATAATACAGCAAAAGACATTATAGGTATTCCAAGTTTGTGTGGCTGTCAGTCACTTGATGATGAATGAGACTTAGATCATTTTACCTACCATCAAAGACAAGCCCAAGGTTTTAGAAAGAATTATTTAGTCTTTTCTCCATTAGGTATGTAAAGTAAAGATTATTTATATATGCAGATTAATCCTAGTCAGAGCTCATAGAGTCCTAAGTCATTTTACTAATTTTGCAAAGAGTGTGTCAAATTTACCTGCACTTTGGGGGTCAGATGGGCATAACTGGGAGCAGAAGGTGGCCCAGCAGGTAACACAGACTGATATTGATGACATCCTAATTTTTCCTGCTCACACTATGGCTACATTACAGCTGCTTAAAAGAGGCTCGAATAATTACAACCCCAGAAAGTCTCTTACTCAGCTAATTCATATTTGCTTTTTCCTATTGGCTTCAAAAGCACCAATAAAACCTTGTCTCCACTGTGTAAAGCAGCACAGCAGAGCACTTGGCCTGCTGCCAGGGCAGAGGAGACTCAGCTGGGCTGCAGCATCAACCCCATACTGCTCAGCTGCTCCTGGCCCAGCCTCACATCTCCAGATATCATTGCTCTGCATCCCGCAGAGCGCCCTACTTGCTTAGAGCAGTGTGAGATCACCACACTGGGGTTACTGCTCTGAGCTCTCCAGGAGAAAACTCAAGCTTGTTGTATTCAGAGTATCCAGCCCCTAAGTTTCAGGCAGGGTGGTGTCTGAATGTATTTAAGTCTTGTATATATTTTTTTCAAGTAATTCTATCTGTGGATTTTCTGTCTTTGATTAACTATAATTACCAGATGAATTCATGTATGGCAATATGATTGTTTGGCTTTGAAGCCGACAACTGTAGCAGTCCTCATATGCATTTAATCTTCAGCACTCTGTAAAGTACAATAATAATAGTTAGGAATGGTTCATTTTGCCACACAGACCTGCCTTCAAGTGTCTGTTTTTATCTTAGTGTAGGATTGGAAAAAATCCAGGATGTTTCTTGTTAACTGTAATACTAATTTGTTTAAGGTTAGTGTCAGTCTTCCTTACATGGCTATTTCTTTTGTGTGTTTTATAAATAAATCAAAACTTTGATGGACCTCTTTACTGTCTGAAAACCAGGTTGTTCCCTCCATGCACATATGGTCAAACTATGATGAGTTAGGGAAAGGATAGCACCACTGCCATTTGCTAGATTTTCAATAAAAACAATGAGTTTGTCACACCTACTTACATGCATGGCTTTTATGCTCAGGAAGTGGTTTCTGGCTCCAATCCCAATTTTGCCTCAAACAGAGGCAGATGTCTGGTCTTTTACCAAGTTTGGTGAGCCCAGTTGTAATCTAAGTGATGGCTGTGTTTCATCCCACTAGAGGCACTGAAATCAGGACAGAGACACCAACCTTCCTTTGCGTGTGTGGGCCCTTGTGCTTATCACGAGAGTTTGCTGCTAGTATAGTTACTCTCTACTTGCATTTGTCACTCCAGAAAATATTGAAATATATTAGTTTCCTAATCCTCTGAAAACACAAGCACTCCCTAAAACAGTACATTTTCTTGATTTAGCTGTATAAGACTAAGAGGCCCCAGTTGGAACAATAACACTTTTAGCCACATGATAAATGCCAATGATTTGTTGAAATCAGTATGAACACTGAAGACTAATACATTTACACAAACACTTTGGTTAACTTCACATGGTTTGCCACAGGTTTCCTTCTGACATTGTCTAGAGGAATGCAGCAAAAACAAGAAGTAAAACTGACTTTGTGCTGTATTAGACCATGTCATGTGCAAGGGCTTAGTATCCACAGTGCTGATTATAAGAGTGAAAGGAGAAGTGACAAAGGTCATCTTCATACTATTTGAAACACTATCTGGAGTGCTATTTGAATGAAAAAAAATTACATAGCAAAGAACATGCTCTTTTCTCCCTATAATCATACTATTTCCTTTCACTTAACTAGCTGCGTTTAGCAACATGTTCTATTTTTACTGAGATGCTTTGTAATTGAAACTCACATTCTTCCATGCAATTTTTAAAGATGATGACTCCTATTGCAGTGAATGAGACATAATGATATATGCTCAAATTTTATAGTGCAGTAATGTTAGATTTCATTAATAAAAGAATTACTTTATTGGAAATAACTTGTGCAGTTTCAACGAAAGTGCAGATAATGGGATTCTGAGAGATACGAATCAGCTATGCAACAGTTACTGTCATTCATGAGCAGAGCCGTTAGAAGATGGGGAAGTAGTTACGTGCACAAGTTAGACTGGCAAAGAATTTTCTACTGTGGTATTAGCTGTTTCAGTCTCATGCAGGCTGTCATTCCAAAAAGAAAGATATGCTTTCGCCTATAAAAGCAGTTTTTGCCTTGTCTCACAAAGAATGGTTTCCTACGCACATGGGGTTAGCCTAGTGGCTAAAAGGGAGCTCCATCCATCCAAGCTTCATTAGAGCCCATGGACAGTGTTGACACAAGGATGTTTTGGGGAAACTACGAAAATGTAAACTAAAGCTGGGTCTGTCATCCATCTACAGGCCATTTCACTACAGGATCCACAATGACTGCAAACATAACTATGTGTTTGCTAAGAGTAAAGTCAGTCTTTAAACTATTTTCACTGTTTCTTTAGCCAGGTATTAGTGAGTGATCTATAAAAAAGTTAAGTTGGTGGTTTTACAAACTTGTGGTAAATCAGCACTGAACAATTTTTTTTTTTTTTTCATTTAACTTTTCAAATTCCAGCTGGAACTTTGGCCACAGTCTCCCTGAAGCAAACTACACTAAAGAGCCAGGGTTATAAAAACATCTCAGGTCTCAGATGCATACACATTTGCAAATGGGGACTTCTGAGGCACCAGATCCACACCCTCTTGGTTAGTTGGAGTCCAGAATATGCACCTCAAACAGCTTTGAACTGACCTCCAGTGGCTATCAAAGGAGGTGAGTTGCTATGAAACAGCACCTGAGAGCTATTTTCTTTCTCAGTGAAGCATCCCCAGCAGTTAACAAGCAGAGGCATAAAACTATTACCGAATGCAGCTGGACAACCATAGAGGTTGAAGTAGAAGAGGATAAATCTCTAGATCTCCTTTTTCATGAGGGTTATTAGGAGAGGCTTAAGTCCTTCTCCTCTGCTACTTCACTCTGTGAGGAATTCAGTGTCTTTGACTAGCAATAGTTTGGCATTACTCTAAGATGCAGCAATTCCCACGTGATTCACTGAGTCATCACCAGTGTGCTGGCAGGAGACTCTATGCCAAGGTAAACAGCAGTTAGGGGTGAGGTAGCTTCCATGTAGGCATTCCACCACCAAGTCAGACCTGTGAGCTTTTCTGAGGGATATGCAGCAATTTCCTGTGCTGCTCAGTGTATGCTTCGAAAAGCTTCACTTGTTTTTTTAACAAGTGAGTGACAACCATTCACCCTATCCCTCTAATCCTGCTTTTCAGCAACCCGTTCTTTCCAGCTGCACTTCAGTTGAAAAGACTGGAGATAGAAGGTGCTGATATGCTGGGCATCTAGTTTACAGCTTCAGTGCAGAAATGCCATTCTACAATAAATTAGTTCTGAGGGTTGTTTGTTGGGATTTTTTTAACTATCACCCATGTGCAATGATGCTTCAAGCCATCTATTAGAAGAGAAAAACACTGACATACATAATTAGCCGTAGTCTGCAAGGCTACTTTGTACACAACTTGGGAAAAGAGCATCAAACATCAGCAATCAGTAATCTTCTGTGCCTATAACTCTGTGCTTAGTTTCCTACTACGTGTGACTCTATTCCCCTTAAATGTTTTCCAAGAAAAATTATTGTGGTAATGAAGAAGATTAGTTTTCTACGTAACTGAGGAGTATTATTTTCATTTTAAAACCGCTGTTGTCAGCCTGAGTGGCTTCAATTTTTCAGTTAATGTGGGTCACAGTGTTTGTCTTTTCCTTTCAACACTACTCTCTTTATTTACACAGTTAATCACTGTTTTCAAACTATTTTATTATTTTGGAAAGCTTACATTCCACCAAGCATATATTTCATATGCTGCTTTAGCTTTGTAGGAGGCACAAAAGAGGCATCAGGCTTGGCCTGCTGAAGCCAATGACTAGGCGCACACAGGAAATCCTCTGGCACATTTCTCTTCTCCTACCACATCCCCAAGTATGACAGTGCTGAGGTACCTGGAGACAAAAGGGATTCAGAGGGTAAGATCAAGCTCCAGATTCAGCCACCTAAATGTAGACATTGACAATGCGGATGTCTGCTCTGAGCAAGTTGTCCAAATTTCCATCATAGCTTGTAGAGGCTCAGGTTACCTAAACATCAGAGTTTACTTCTGAAACACTTAGGGTTAGTCACCATGGTTGCATGGTAATAGATCTTATGAAGCAGGACCTATGGGTGACCTTTTGAAGTGGTATTTAGAGGCCAGATGGGATACCCCAGGTCTCAAATGGCAACTGACGCTACAGACCTCCACTAACTCCTTAATGAGGCTTAGACATCTTGTCACCATGTAGTACCTTAGACTGTAAATACATTTAGAGGTTTGAATCTGAAAACCATTCAAACTTACTACTGAGACAAAAAAGGCCTTGAAAAAATCTCAGTGCAAAGATGACACAAATTTGCTGTTGACCATTCTTTCCATTTTTTATTGTTATTACAACACTATTTTTAAAAAAGGGAGGGAGGGAGGGAGGGAGGGAGGAAGGAAGGAAGGAAGGAAGGAAGGAAGGAAGGAAGGAAGGAAGGAAGGAAGG
>VXAY01006823.1:55864-143832 GCA_013399855.1 Oxyruncus cristatus | reverse complement strand
AGGAAGGAAGGAAGGAAGGAAGGAAGGAAGGAAGGAAGGAAGGAAGGAAGGAAGGAAGGAAGGAAGGAAAGGTGTTCACCAAACATATGGTGATAGGGAAGAGTGAGAGTCTACAAGTCATCTCCAAAAAAACTTGGTAGGGCCCCATGGCAAAGTGCAGAGCCACGTAGAGATACTAGCTAATGTTTCAGCATTGGCATAAGCAAGCCATTCTAGCCCCATCATGAGTCAAATATGCTACCAGTCTAAGGATTTCTGCACCATGATGCGTCTTTTCATGTAGAATAATCCTAAAAAACCTGTGTGTTAAGCTTTATGATGTCACAGTCTAAGAAAGTATGGAAGCTACTAAATCTTTTATTATTTATTGTTAGCAATATTTTGGAAATTTCACTGAAAGTTCTTGTGTCAATTCTACCCTTAAGCTCAATGAATTTGAATTGCAATTGGGGAAATCCAGACAGACCTTAATTGAATAAAGATGAATAAAAATTTAGTACATACATCTCCTTATTACTTCTTTCCATGCACTTTCCATTAGCGTTCAAGTGCATGTATAAAAAATCCTCTAGAATTTCAAATGATTTCTACATAGGTTGGGGGATATGAGAAATAATTGTAAACATTGGACAAAGCCTTTAGACTTTATCCATGTCAGTGTGAAGCCTGTGTTTATAGCTAAGGAAGACATACCACAGACGCAGCAGGGTTCTAAAACCCTATTGCTAGACATGCAGAGGATATTAACATCATTTGGCATAACTTCTACATGTTTACTTCTGTAAAACTTCAGATTAGTTCATCAGTGTTTTGCTTACTATGCAGTGATTTGTGATACACTTCCTTCCTTCACAAAATGAAAGGCCACATAGGAAAAAGCAGCAAAAGACCCCATTAAGTCCTGTTCATGTTACAAACCCCTGTGACTTAGGAGCTAATAACACTCACTACAGCACAGCATGTGTAACTCCTCTCACAGCACAACCGCACTGCTTGGGACCCCAGTGAATTTCACCTTATCTTTGAATATGCATAGACTAGTTATATTTGCCTCAAAAGTAGTTATGCAAAGTTCTTCTGATTCAATGGGAGCTGTGTGCTTCCTCTCTAATCCTTCTGTAGGACTGGCAGTGTCTGTGAGAGACAATCTGAATAGTATTCGGGTCCATATTTGGACTCTAAAATAAAGGTGTTGGTGTGTAAATGCCTACTGTATCTGAGATAGTCAATGGAGATTGGAGAGCCAGGACATTACCCTGTAACCTAAATAAAGGTTCTGAGATGCTGAGGCACCTCCTGTTACTTCAGATATCTTAGAGTATCTGGGACAGCAAATCAAGGATGGCAAATATTACACTGGATTTAGAGACCTCATCACCTCAGACAGAAGAGACAGACTGGAAAGAGAAGTCTTACAGATTATACCAAGCCCTGAGGCTGTGAGCTGATCAACACCTTCAATGTGGTACATATGTAAGAATTCCTAGTAAGGAGGTTTGTATCTTCTGAGAACTTTAGATTTTGAGTCCACAGAATAAGTAATAGGCTTTGAAGTATGAGATATTTGTTTTCTGTTCTGGTTTTCTTTCCTCAGATTATAGAAGGAAGCCCTGACAGACCACCATTAAGGAGTTGGTCGTTATGCATGTGAATTTTTGGCCACCATCCATAGAAGTACTTAAGCACACACTTAAGTTTTGCGTCTCCTCCATAGATATAAAATGTGTCATTGCTAATGTTGCTAATGGCAACATTAACAATGTTATGTGCTCTATGTACATGGAACTTATCTCAGAAAGAGTAAGACACTTTAAACCCAAGTCCCTGAACTGCAGCTAGGGAGAAATCATCGTAGCTCCAGACAGGGGGTTATAAAGCTAACATAAAAATTTTTTAATTACCCTAATTCCAGAGCTGATTCTCAAAGAAAACAAAAAATGCTACAGGGGTGACACCACTGTGCACCCATCTGAACTTCCCTTTTCCATCAATGTCTTCAGCAACTGATATCAGCTGAAGAACATGAATGCCTTAGGAGAACAGAAATGTTTTGTTCAATCCAAAGCTTCGTCTGTATTGCAAATGCCCTTCAAAAACCAAGCCACTTCACAAATCCCTGACTAAATAGTTTTCTCTTTCTTGAGCTCACCTACTCACCCAGGTACACTTCAGCATTTGCAGTGTCCTCTAGGGAATGAGCTCCCCAGCAGTGTGTGGATTGTCTTCTGTTCATCCCTTCTTCCGTCTTTAGACATAGCTCTTCACCCCTTGACAGCTCAATCCCAATAGTATACTCTCTATCGATTTCTGTGAAAGGAAGAATGATGTTGCAAGGCTGGCAACATGTTCAACAAAGCCATACATGTACATCAGAGAGAAAATATTCATGACTTTTTTTCAGCTCTCAGTTCAGTTGAAATGAAAAAAATATTTTCTCTTTTCCCTTTCTCTGCTTCCCTATGAACCTCATCAACAATTTCATACCAGTACTGTCTGAGTCAAATGCCAGCAGAAATAAAAAGTACTCCCTGCGTGAAAAGAAGAGGATCGTTCTTTTTTTAGTTTGAGGGAAGGGAACTGTGTGATTGCAATTACTATTAGTTTTGAGCAACACAGAAAAGCCTCATGGCCATGGAGGCTGAAAAAGCAATATTTTCAACCTCTTTGATGTTTTCCCAAGGAGAAGAAGGTGGCCAGAGGAGGAGAGATAACTTTTATATTTCTAGGTAGTTTTATTACTTGAAATATTCTTTTAAAACAGTAAGTCCATGGTATGTCAGTAGCCTGTTTATCAGATACTCAGACACTGAATAGTAAAGTAATGTTTGTAAAGGCAAAAGTTCATAGACTGCTCACCTGAATAGTGGGAATTCTAACATCCCCTTACAACTAGTGTCAGCAGGACTGGCAACCTGCAAAATGCTGTTACAAATTTCTCAGATGGACAAGATTTAAATACCTGTATCTACAAGGTCTTGTATCTACAAGACATGAAATCTGTACTGAGATGAAATTACCCATAAAAACAGTTTAATATTTTAGGAAATGCTAAGGTGAATTCACCATCCTTTTCCTACCCTGGGAGATCAGCAGAAGAGGGCCAGGTTAGTTCGTAACTTAACCCTCATTTTTATAAAAAATTAAGTTATGGGTTCAGCTAGAACAAGCTTTTCAAAGGAGAATTGTGGCCTGCATTCATTTCAGTAAAATTTTAAATCTGACATTTCTGACAGAGAGCTAAACTAGCACAGGAAACCAAATGTCTTCAGCACCATCAATGCAGGTATTGCATCAGGCACTGAGAGGAGCTAAAGCTAAACAAGACATTCTCACAAACACTTAAAATTAGGCCTTACCATGATATGCTCACCACCTGTAAAACACAGTATATGGGGGGTGGGGAGGGTGGGGAGGACAGGATGGTATTCATTTCTGAAAACCTCTTGATAAAGGCCATGAAAAAGCAAATTTCATTCATTGTGGAAAACACCGTTCAAACAAATTTCTTGATTGACCTGAACTTTTTTTACCAAGATGCTAAAATGGGAAAAGTTGATGTAGATAAGCCATATGAGCTATTGTCTGAGCCTCTGGGTTGAAAATTATGTAAAAAATGAGGGGATAGACACTCAAGGCAGATGAAAGAAGCAGAGCATGACCTCTTTTGTTGAGGCTTGGTGAAGCAGTAGAAGTAGCAGCTGATACAGGCATCTTACCTAGAAGATTTTTAGAGCTATTTGCAGACAAAAGTGCAAATTAGATAACTGAGCCACACCAAATTCTGTCTTCTTAATGTTTCTGCGTTGTTACTTTTCAGTTTCCTTTGTGGAGATGCTAAAAAAGCGAAGCAGATGCTTTTCATGCTCATTGTCATTAATGAGCACTGACAGGCATGCATTACAGTTCCTTTCCCTCGGGAAGCATTCTTCAGAGATAAAGTTTTCATTTGGCAATATGAGTGGCTGATGTTTGTGTTAGTATTTTAATTCGTTAAGATGTTTTAGTAATAAAAATATATGTATTCTTCTCTTAACACTGTAAAATAAAAATTGAAAAATTGCCAATTCTAGAATGTATGGCAAGTTAGTTAGGTATGACTGACCACAAAATTCTTCCAGTGGAAGATATGTTCTGATAGGACTAACTAGTGAAGAAAAGAGTAACTAAAACTTGGTCTGTATGTAAAAAGGCTGTCTAAGTTATTTGATCGAATAAATAGTGTTTGATGCTTGGCAGGAAATTAATTTCCACACATGCTATGACAACAAAATGATATGACAGCCCCCGGAGAACATCCGTATAATTACTGTACTGTCCTTTGCCTTGTAGGTTTATTTCTTTACTGTAAATCATGGACAGAAAGGTGGAAATCTGTACTGCAGCTGCTGTGAGAATTATCCATGCAAAGCAAATGTAAACGTCTTTCACACAGAGATGAAAATGTTTGGGCATCAAGAAATGCAGAATTTCAAATCATGAACTCAGATCAGTGCAATCACCAAAATATTTCCTTAATGTTAGCATCAAAAATAAAAACTAGATTTTGGATTGGGAAGTCTCTTCCCTTTGCAGCAACATTAACTGTACTTCTTTAATGCCAGCAGGCCACTATACACTAGGTTCTGTTCAAATGCAATTCCTCCACCCGTATAATGCATGTCCTGGATGGATGCTCCTAGCTGGACTCCATGATCTTGCTGGGTCCCTTCCAGCTCAGGGTTTCCTAGGATTCTACTCTATGCACATTCAGAAAAGCACACGCGGGAGCTGGGCTTGTGAAAACTGGGAGATTTCAGCTGATGTCAGGAGATTTCAGCTGATGTCAGGAGTCAGCCCTGAGCAGGGAAGAAAGAAGCTGAGCGGAGACAGGGACTTAAAAGTCTGCTCTGCCCCAGGAGCTGTGATGGGCATAACATTGTATTTCTGCATTCCCATGAAATGTGTACAGAGGCATTCAAAATGGAGTCCCTGCCAGATCCCTTTTCCAGCAGGCAGGGAAAAGACCTTGCTTCAACCAGACATTTTATTAAAACCACTCTTTACATGCTGTGACCTCAAGAAATCAGTAACCACTGCTGCTTTGGGCTCATTCCTTCTAGATCTCACAGCAGAGATGTACATCAAGGGGTCACACAGACGAAAAGCAAGAGCCATGTGTAAGAAGTCTAAAACAAATCACTGCGCTCTGCCTTGAAAGGGAACTATAAAAGGAAGCACAAAGACAGTTAGGGTAAGAACAGAAGAAGAAATATGAGCTTGGATACATTTTTCTATCCTAATGAGGCTTCATTCTTCCTGGTCAGAGAAAGTAATTTCATCAAGCACAATTTTGTTTGTCTAAGATTACCTTTTTTCCCCTTGTATTGATTTTGCTTTCTTTCAGTTTTCTTTATGGAATACAATCATTTTAGTGTTGCAGGTACCTTGAAAGGAGAATTTTCTGGCAAAACCTGGGATTTGGATTGTGATGGAGTGTGTGAAGCACAGGGAATTATGTAGAAAACAAATTTATTTATTGTTTAGCAAAATAGAAAAGATTAAAAAAGGCACTTATGTCAAGAAAGCCATAAAAGGAAATATAGGTTGTGAAGAATGAAGAAATATAGAAATAGAAAATAAAGAAAACAACAGAAAATCTTACCTATAGTTTTTTTACTTGAAGGGATGAGCGATCTATTAAAGTCTATGAGACAAATCAATGCAGATTCACATGTAGCCTTTCTGAGTAAGAGATTCCTCCTGACTCTGCTGGGCAGCTCTCAGCTGTCAACCCAATGAAATGGTGAGATCCACTTCAACTCCTCATTCCTCCTGCAACACCAGGGGATCCACAGCTGAGCACATGGGGGATACCCAGACTATGTGTGTAGTAACGCAGGGCAGGGCGGCCTCACCCAGCAGCCCCATTGCCAGGTAACAAGAAAGTGCTCTGGATTCTACAGAGACTGAAATTTAGAGCTCTCTAGAGGTGGGCTCAACACATGGAAGCAAGCACAGAACCTTTTTCCTTTTATTTGGAGAGACTAATTTTGTTGATGACAAGTATGCCAAGTGAACCAGCTTTGCCTGAAGGAACCTCAGATCCAGTTCTCTGTTCTGATGTCACAAGCAGTTAAAGGCAGACCAAGTCAAACCATACACACACATGTTCTCAGATCTATTCATTCCTTCTACATCCTCTATAGTTATTTCACTTTTTTCCCCTTTTCCCCAGCATAAATCACTTTGGCAGCTTCCCTTCTACTCACACCAAGTCAGATATTTAAATTGTTTCCTGCACAGGGGTGAGCTTTGTGGGAAAATCAGAGTAGGAGATAACCTCTGCTTCTGAGATGTGCACAAAAGTCTCTGAAGGAGATTTTACAGCTATTCATGAATTTCCCAGATTTTCTCTCTGGTGGAATTTAATAAGAAACTATAGACAGATCTAACTTGCTTGCTCTAGGGTTAATCAAAAAAGCTGAAATTCAGACTCTGCCACTGATCTCAGCCTGACAACTACTGAGCTCAGGGCTTTCAAAAGAGTAACCCCATTGCACATTGCAGCTCTTTGGAGGGAACTCAACAATGACTTCTCCTAGCATTGTTTGTGCATTCTGACAGAGAGGATTGGGAGGCTCTTAACACTTCCTCAGGCTTATAGCATGGAGTCCATTTCCAAATTTTTTAATTCCATTATATATTTACTCCAAAAATTCAAAAGTCTAAAAAGAGAGAGAAATTAAATATTTACTGTTAGCAAATATTTATTACTGTTAGTTTTTTATTATAACTGGGTCAGAGGTTACCACTTGCTTCTACTGACAACATATTGGGTTTTTAATCACCAAACTGAATCACGGTACTAAAATAAAAAACAAGTGAGAATTCAAATATAATCCTGAGTCAAGAAAAACAGTTAATGGAGAAGATACCTAAGATGAATTGGAAATTAGGAAAATCTAGACCCAAATAAAAGTGCCCGTCTAAAAAAATTCTTCCACTTCTTTCCTTAGAGTATTTTACATTACTTGCCTCCTGATCCAAAATGTCTCAGCATCCTGCTTGACTAAAAGTGACCCAGAGTCAGCAGCTGTCAGGCACTTAGTTCCTGCTAAATCCCATGAGAAACTGGAAAAAAACATCCTACTGTTGCTTCATGTCTGTATTCCCATATTCCCGCAAGTCCTCTGCTGAGATTGGGATCTCCTTGACCTGGTCTGCACGCAAACCTATCACGAGAACTGCATTGAGCCTGATCCAGCAAGAACTGTGTCTGTTCCTGGGCTAATGCATAAAAAATAATTCAACATGTATGGACTCTGAGAGCACAGCAGTATCACCAGAGACTCTCCATCTTTGTTTCTGAGACAGATCCCGTGTTTCCTCCAGAAAAGGCTGGATCCAGGGTTTCTTCTCTGGGACACAGGGTTTAAGGTATCCTAGTCCTTTCCTGGATCCAACAAAAAGTCTTTTTCTGCAAAGAGCATATGATATAAAGAAATAATTGACAAAAAAAGAAAGGTGCAGTGAGGCTAGTCATTCAAGCAGTACCAAAGCCCTTCTCCCCTGACTCCCTGCCCAGTATGCTTGGTATACATTTACCAGGCAGTTAAGATTCCATCAGACCATCCATTAGCACCATGCAGTGAATTTTATATGCATAGTTCTACCTAATGTGACATATCCTGGTTCTCACAACATCCTCCAGCCTCTTCATCCACCCAGAAAATCAGCTACCCTGTATGTCCCAGGCCTTCCTAAGAAGTCAGCATTGCATCATTGTTTATTTACAGTAAATGGAGAATTTGACAACTAGTTTCAATGAATTCTTGAAATCTGCTCTTCACAGGTGTTGCCAATAAAGCAGCTTAAATCTTTCATACAAGAAATGAACATAAATGTGCTGATGAATAAAACCATATTGGATTTAGTTTAAAAGAAATATCTTTGAGTAGAACACTCAAATAACTGCTTATTTGTTTGTTCATTGTCAATACTTCACATGTTGCTCTTTCTTTAGGAACTCAATAGAGTGAAGAATGGAACATAAACAGACTGTCAAACTTTGTGCGTGCAGGCCAAAGAAGCATGAAAATATTTCTTTTTGCCACACTCACACAAATCTTTTTACTATTCCAAATGT
Organism: Oxyruncus cristatus; assembly: GCA_013399855.1. NCBI lineage: Eukaryota > Metazoa > Chordata > Aves > Passeriformes > Cotingidae > Oxyruncus > Oxyruncus cristatus. The sequence continues at coordinate 135,707 of VXAY01006823.1, read as the reverse complement.
CACTGACGCTGTACTGAGAAATGATTCAATACACTGGAACATCCTATTTCATGCTTTTTGATTTCTACTCTGTGGTATTTTTACTATAGATTGGTACCTCGGAAAACTGACTGGAGTTGTGTGGTTTATTAGCTCAACTCTATTCAACACTGTGTGTTTTAAAAAAGATCAGCTACTGCTTTATCCAGCTATTGATTACTGGATAACAAGACAAATGACCCTCTATTTGCATAACATTGGCAGATAAGTATATGATAGGCCACCAAGTAAGAGCTCTGCGATCAATACACCGATCAGACAACAATTATTACTCAATAGGAGAGGAGACCTTCAGAAAATAAGGTGATGTTGTGGTTGTACCCCTCTGTATGTAAGCAATAAGGATGACATAATCAGCAACGGAGCTCACTGGTTCTTTTTGCTTCTGTCTTTGGCTGATGGGGATCAGGGAGAACTCCTAACAATCCTTTCTTTCAGCACAGTTCATCTTTTCTGAAGAGCATATCAGCCTTGGTTAAAACAAGCCAAGCCTGCTACTTCCTTTTCTGTACCACCACAAACATTGCAAGATTAAATTTGGATTCATTTTTCTGCACAGCTTTGGCTTGCATAGACACTCATCCAGGCCCTCAGGAGAGTGACTTCTTCTCATTGAAGCTGAAAGGCCCCACAGTCCAAGTAAAGCAAGTCATTTTGCTTACTTTCCATGGGCCTTCACTTTGTCTCATTTTTCTGCTCATCTACTCATCCCTACGGAGCTGCTAGGTTGCCCTTGGGCACTGGTGTGGTTTAACCGCAGCTAGCAACCAAACACAACAAAGCCCCTCACTCACTCCCTCACCAGCAGGATCAGGGAGAAAATCAGAAGGGTGAAGGCCAGAAAATTCATGAGTTGAGATAAAGGCAGTTTAATAGCGAAAGCGAAAGCAAAAGCGCAAGCAAATAAAAATAAGGAATCGATTCATTGCTTCCCATGGGCAGGCAGGTGTTCAGCCACCTCCAGGAGAGCAAGGCTCCATCACACATAATGGTTCCTTCGAAAAACAAACACCATCACTCCAAATGGCCCCCCCTTTCTCCTCCTTCCCCCCACTCTATATACTGAGCATGACGCCATATGGTAAGGAATATCCCTTTGGTCAGCTGGGGTCAACTATCTCTGCTGTTTCTCTTCCCATGCATCCCCAGTCTCCTCCCCAGCATGACAGTATAAAAAGCAGAAAAGGCCTTAGCTCTCTGTAAGCACTGCTCAGCAATAACAGAAACATCTCTATATTATCAACCCTGTGTTCAGCACAAATCCAAAACACAGCCCCATACTCACCATTGTGAAGAAAATTAACTCCAACCCAACAAAAACCAGCACAGCCACCTTCTGACCTTACTGTCTGGACAGACAGTGTGGATATTTAGTCTCAAACTGAGACTAGCAATCATTGAAAGCCCATTTCCTGGAGAGATTTGTCCCTTCAGCATCCTGACTTGTCCTTGTGCTAGGTACGTCAGGACATGAGAAACATTTTCTGCAAAAAAACCCACATTACTTTGATGTGATGGGGATACTTTGAATGGAAAAGAATAGAAAAGAAGAACATACAATTATTAAAAATTAATGGCCATCCTATGGGACCTGACCCTCGAAAAGGATAATGTGAATGTGGCCAATGTGTATCAAAGGAAGGCAGCTGTGTGTGTGCAACTACCCTCCATGCCTAAACACCTGCAAAGAAGTTCTCAGATATTCCTATTTCAAAAATATTAGTAAATATAAGGTTCTTCCTTTGTCATCTGCAAAGACAATGTAGATGAGGCATTTACACAGAGAGTAGGTAGGTCCTCTTAGGAAGGTCTACATGAGGATACATAAAATATATTTGAACTACAATACCCTTGGGATTGCTTGGGAAAAATCCAGCAGTCATTTAAATTATGAAAACGTACGTGGTTTTGGATGGTAACAGACCATCATTCCTGGTCTCTAAAAATGTCTTCATGTAAAAATGTGCCTTGCCTGGCTAACTTACAGATCAGAAGATCCAGTAGACAAAATGGCTCTGTTTTACTCTGGAATCGGTGTTTGCCTGGTTAATCAAACTCCTCCTCATGTGCAATAAACATAAACTCACTATAGATCAAAATTCAGTATTTTTACACTAGAAATTCCATTTTTTCTCATAGGCCCCTATTTCTGAACCCAGCAGAATTATCTCACAGAGAAATGATTCCCTATGGGTCTTTAAAAACGTTATAAAGACAGATTAATGTCTTGGAAGGCTTCAGAGTCTGTGGCATAACCAGCAGTTACGCAGCTGCCCCTTTGTGCTGCAAAAACAGTTTCAATGTCATTCCCAGCACCTAGTACCAACAGACAGGGTTACAGTGCTGTTCACAGTCCTCCCACACCCTTATCTGATGGGTTTTCTCTGCAGGAGAGTTGTGATGGTCATTACAGTACAACGAATGCTTGTGAAGGGGTCATTGTGCTGTAATGAGCATCTGGACAGATGCAGGGATAAGGATGCATTCTTGCTGCATTTTGAAGGTTACGCTTCGACTTGTTGACACTGTCTTGATGCTGCTGAGAGCATTTTCAATGGAAACACTGTTATTAGTAAAATATTTTCTCCACCCATCTTTATTTCTTACTACTCGAGAACTGGCAGTGAAGCAGAGGAATTCCACTGCTCGCTTATTTTAAATGGTTAGAGAGATTATGTTTTCAAATTACTTTTTTTGTAACACGTGTTGAAAAGTTTGCCTTATGCTTCACCGCAGACTTTGCAATTTTTAAAGACTGTATCCAAGTACTCTGGATTGTTAAGGAAATGTCTTCTTAGTGCAGTAGCTTTAAAAGACTTGTTTGTTTGCAAATCTGCGTGCCACTTTCAGTCAATATTTCCTCCAATATTCCTCCAAAATTTCAAACAGGATTGCATCTACCAACTTAGTATTAAGTAAAAGACAGTACAGTGATAACTTTGAAATGAGAGTAGTTCATGAGATGGAAAACTACAGGTTTGCACAATAGAAAATACCATTCGAAGTAAGAGACATCTGTAGCCCAAGCAACCTTGCCAGCTCTAAGATAGAAAAATATTTCTTACATCTGGCCTCAAAAAGGACTCAAGTATAATTTAATGAGCCTAGCCCAATATTGATGAAAAGACTTAACAAAAAGAATATTTTTTTCATAAACTGTATATAACTATCCTATTAAAAATACATGCAACACTCATTTTTAAAAGGCTGTGATTTCTACCCTTAAGATTCCCTTGTTTAGGTTGATGAAACAGATAAAAGTTTGGAGAGAATGTAGCCAAGTGCCCTATCCTTTTCAGATGCAATAGTCTCTGGCATTTCTCACTCTTTTATTGGTCTTTGTCGACAGCTTCAATATGAAATTGCAGGGAAGGTGCCCTATTGCTGTTACACTCAGTCTTCATTTAATCCAGCAGAGAAGCTGTGCGTCCAAAACAGCATTTCACAATTCTTCTTATAAAGGCTGTGCCACAATTGTCACATTGCACCTACAACCATTATCAAAAGGTCCTGTCAGACCTGACATTAAATGAATAGCCAAAATGTTTCTTTGGTTAACTGTGCTTAGTCTTTTCTTTCCAGTAATCACCCCAATCTCTGCAGATGCTTTCAGCCTAATGCTGTATCAGGATGGGATATAACTGTGTGGATGGTAAACATATAATGCCCTTTTACAAAAAGAAAAAAATCAGAGGTATTTTAGAAGCACATTAACAACACACCTGAATGCTTTTTTTTTTTTTTTTTTCTGATTCTTATGTGACCTACAGTGGAACACAAGATAGAAAAGTCTAATCTGGTACTGAAAGTATTTGAAATTACAAACACTCTGTTGAATTGCAGCAGTTCAACAGAGCAACTTAACAAGTACTGAGCCCATAGAACTGAAATTAAATGTAGCTCATCAGCAATACAACTCATTATTATAGTGGAATTTCACCAGAAGAATGAATGGAGATATGTAATTTTACTTGATTTTTCTCATAAAAGAATGGAGCAGATTGGATTTTTTTAGGCAACTTTACACTGAGATTTTAAAATTTTTACAGCACAGTGTAAGCTGGGGCAAAAAAGTCCCACATTTTCATGCACAACCCAAAGTTGAGGTGGAAATATTCTGATCAAGATACTAAACACTGCACGAAGAGTTCTTCTAAATACACCTCCAAGGATCATATTTTCTTGGCCCCCTCCTTCATCATACAGTCTTGACAATTTAGGATACTAACAATTGATTCAGATAGTGTAATTTCACATAATAAACACCAGCATAAAAGAAAGAGGAGAATCTCTGGCATTTTGCTCCACTCCAAATGCAGTTTTGCAAGAATCTGTAATGCTTTTATTCTCAAGAATAATATTACCACACTTACAGGTGCTTGTGAAAACATTCTGTCTCTCCATTTGCCATCCTGGTTAAATAACCATGTGGGTTAGTAATATTGTCAAAATCACATCCACTCATACAGAAGCTTTTCAAACCAAGCTCCCATCTCAAGTTCCTTTATCTGCGAAAAACCACTGTGCTTTTGCTAACGGAGCTTTCTTCCTTGTTTTGCGGATAATGAAATACGGTGATTTAACAAATGAAAATCAAAGTCTCCAAAAATAATCAAAAATTCTGACCTACTTAACACAGCACAGGGAAGTTTGAACATAGTCCCAGGATACAGTACAGCCACTGCTTTTTGTCGAGGAAGATAGCAGAGATGTTAGAGTACTGTGAGCAAAAATAAACTTCGGTTCTGGTCAATGCATGCCATGGGGACCAGAGCCAAGAATCAAAGCTCTGATTCTGCTGTCACTGGTGCAGCATCCACCACATGCTCCCTGAAGGGCAGCCCCCTCACCAAACTGGGGGATTTCCAGTTATCTGGAAAAGGCAGCACAAGCTTCAGGGCAAGAGCAGGAGTCTCATTCCCTATAGCCCCAGGCAGCTACCTACTTTACTTATGGTCAGACCAGGGGTGCAGTAGAAACAGAAGGAAGAAGGAGGTGGACATCCTGACAAATCCACTAGATTTGATGTGCTCAGCTATTGACAGAGTGGTATTGTGTGGAAGGATTAAAATAAGGTCACGCAAAAGTGATTTTTTTTTGTTGTTATTGGGTACAGCCACTGAGTAACAGAACCATTCAAAGCAATTCAGCAACTCCTTGGAATGTTTTACAGACTTCCCCCCCCTACCCCTGCCAGGAGGCTGTAAGAGTGGTTATGCAGGAGCAGCTTCTATGTTTGATTTTCAATGGGAGAGAGAAATGTAAACGGCAGTAGACAACTTGTGTTCTGGGTGCCTCTCACCTCTCCTAGGAGGAGAAAAGGCAGAATAAACACCACAGACTTTAAACAAATTTCCAGAAATGACATGTGTGTTACTGCTTGCTTACAAGGAAGAGAAAGTAAGGCAGAGAGAAAGGAAAACAAAATTTTCTGCCAGCTGCAAAGCAGCTGAGCAACACCATTGATGAAATCATCATCTCTAGCCTCTGTCTGCTGGGACCGAACAATGAAGGTGGAGTCTTTCATGTGGAAACCGAGGTGCTTATGCCATGTGACCCAGAAGAAAGCCAAAAGCTGCCACATATTCAAAAGCTTATCTGCAATTGCAAATAAGACCAACTCTAATTTGTTATCTTAGAAAATAAGCACATTTTCTCCTCTTCTGGAGAGCAAGTTTTGTTCAAAAAAATTTTATAGTCTTGTTTGAAGCAGAACTGATCTTTCATTTGCAATAAGAGTAGAAGAAACAAAGGCATTGATTTATTCTTATGCCTCCTGCTAAATTTTTTTTCTTTGATTAGTCAGTTGTCTAAGAGTTACTGATATAGATGGTTCATGAATACTGCCAAGATTTTTCTAAGTATTGTTGACAGGGTGAAGGACAACATGTTGTGTGTGTAGTGTGTCAGAGTTAAAGAAATCTCAACTCCAGGTTTTCAGTGCATATCTGTGTTACAGCTATCAAGTTGGTAATTTGTATGCTGTTTAAGACCACTAAAATTACATATATGATTTATCAAAGAAATGATGAAAGGAGTCATTTTTTCTCTTGAATAATTTTATGATTATGAAGCAATGGAAATTATACCCCAAGAACCAAAATTGAAGGCTATTTTTGGAAGAGGCCAAAAATAAAACCTCTCTTTCAGTATTAAAGGGCGGGAGGTACAGGGTCATGCACCCAATGGCAGAAAAGCCTTCGTATTTTAAATATTGCATACAAACAACTCTGTTCACAATTAAGACTATGCAAGCTTTTTACCTTCAGCTACAACTTCTACAGATTATCCCTTCTTTCCCAAGTGGAGTTTGTCAGCAGTTGCAACAAGATAACCAGATAATGTAAATCATACACTAACTTGAGCGTAAAAATCTAAAATATTTTCCCTTCCCTCTTCTTGCCCCAAAGGAGCCATTTATTTAAACTAAACTGTTGTTCCACATAGTTGAATGAAATTCAGGGAAGGACATGAAACCAATATTTTTGTCAACTAGTGTGAAAAATAGTGTTTAATTTCTTTTGAGGGGACCCTTGGTGAGTAGGTTCCTATACATCTGTCAAAAGAGTTGTAAGGCTCTGCTATTTCTCCCATTAATTCTCTGAGTTGTAAAATTTGGAATACAAATGTGAGACTGGTACCTACAATTTGTATAGCAACCTGTCAAATCCCAGTTTTCCCTCAGAAGGTTGTTTAGGACCCTGAACTGTGATATGAGGCAAAATAAGTCTGTCACAGAATAATCCTTACGAAATACACGCCAAAGAATATAAACAAATTGTGATTTCCTCTTACCTCACACTCATAGGGGAAAGAATCAACTTCCTTAGGGATTGAGTCAAAAGAGGACAGTAAATATTATAACCTAAATATTGAGATAGCACCAGCAGAAAGTTTAAAATAAGATATTGAGGAAAATGAGGAAGTCAGCCCAATGCACTGGTACTTGGTGAATAAAAACACTGAGGGAACTCAGAACACAATGATGAAGTTGTAGATGCAGGAAGAGAGGGAATTTTCATGGCTTATAATAGAGCAAGAAATAACACAAAAAAAGAAAGGTGGAATGAGCCACATCACTTAAAAGCATGGCTGGTCATGCAGAACACTTACCTTTTCATGACACCATGTGTTTGTGCATACAACATCACCCATGCTGTCTCAGCAGATAAATGCATTTTATATATGTGCATTCATATAAGTGCATTGGCACTGCTTTCATGATTCCTACTTTGAAAATTCAAGTTGTGCCAGCATCATAGACTGCCTCTGTTTTCTCCAAGAGACAAAATGAAAGAAACATAAAACTTATTGCAAGGCTGTTGTGACTTTAATGTCTGGACCTCCAGTCTAGAACAGAAGTTTTCTATTCCTCTTGGAATAAGGAAGGAAGGAAACACTTTTTGTAGGGCTGTTGAAACAGAATGCCTACAGGTGCTTTTATTGAGAAGGTCCATCTTGCCATACGGGGACGATAAAAGTACTGTTATATGTTTGTGTTCATTTAAAAATATATGGAGGATTCCCTGGCTTTGTGATACTTCCATAGACTCCCACGGTCGTAGGCAAAGACCTTCCTGCTTTGAGGAAAGAAAAAGAGTTTTTCTCTCTCCCTTTTAACAACATAATTTGTAGCTGTTTGAAGCTATTCAGGGATTCGATATCTTAGCAGTTCTAGCAGAACTAGTTTCTGGCGTTACACTCGAAAAACTAAGAAAAAGAGAACCAAGGAGGTAAATCCTGACACTTAAAATTTTCTTTCCAAAGGGGTGGCAGGCAGGAGTAGGCAGATTAGTCTTTTACAATGTGCAAGAAAGAAAGAAACGAGTTCCTTATGCTAGCAATATCTTGCCATAAAATATCCTTCTTTTCCAGAAAAAAAACAAAAATCCAATTTGTCAATCAACACTTTTATTATACTGTTTTCCTACTGCTGTAGCAATAGAAGAGCTGGTCAAATAATGAACTGCTTGAACATCATTGCAGCTATTCGTCAAATTAGAACAGTTGATCCACAGTGTTCATCCACTAAAACCAAAATTCTACAATTGTGAACCTTAGTAAAAGCTAACTTCACGAAAAAGATGAAAAACAATGGTGGTATTAATGTTTAAAGCATTGCAACATAAAAATTAAAATCCTCTGAAAAAAGAAGACAGAAAAGATTATTTTGTTGGCCCTAGAACATTCTAATTAACAAGGCTAAGGCTGACTTTGGCAGTTTGCTGCATCACGCAGTGACTATGACCAAAAAGTCCTCCAGATTTTTGATTTTTTTACGTGCTTATATTTTGCGGACTCTAGTGCCTCTATGAGTGCTTACTGTCATAACCCAGAAAGATCCTCCAACTGGAAGAGGCATTGTGAGATTTCTGCCATCTGCCACAGTTCATCTGAAGTGGACAGGAGCATTTGAAGTGGAGTGGACCTGGGCCAACTTGCTGAAAATCCACTCTCACCAGCAGTCACAGCAACTCTGCCCTAGCACTGGTGCCACATCAATGACTTAAGGTTATCACCTTGGAGTTACTGAACTCCAGTTATTTCCTGGGAGCTATCCTCGAGAGCTTATGCACTGTCAATATCATGTCTAACTATCCAACCAGCTCTAATGCTCTGAATGTATATCCTTCCAAAATTGGATGCAGGGAGGCAGTCTTCCTAAGGGACTGTAGCCACTGGAATTGAGAAAATGCATTAATCAGGGCAGAACTAGTTATATGACTGTCCTTCCACAAGCAGTGGGACAGGCACGGAGAGAGCTGTCTCCCACTGAGAAATCCCACTGAAGCCAGACAAAGTGAGTGTGTGAAAAGCTTCTGGCAGGAGGGAGGCAGATTTCAAACATCTTTTGTGAAGCCATCTGCTCTTTGCTGATACCTATCAGAGCATTTATATACCTAAAATGAAACATATTCTAGAAAATAAGTCATCAGGGTTCATATTACTGTACAATAGTGATGTAATTAAGCATGTCCTGAGAAAAATGCCTAAATGCATATTTTTATATTTTACATATATTCACACAGATTAAAAAAAATTTAAACTCTCAAAAAAAAAACCCCAGTCGAGTAGTTCTTCCTTAATAAGTTAATCCTCTTCAGCCTTGCATGATAAGATGGACTCAGAATGCTTTGAAAAACAACCATGCCTTTATCTTGAAAGACAAGATACATTCGTCTTGTTGTTTACTTCATGGATTCTAGGTCTTTAAGTTTAATATTTTCAAACCAAGATATTTTAAATTTCTTTTTAGAAAAATAAAGCAAACATTTTCATGTAATGTCATGTCTCCGGTAAACTGGGCTTCAAAAAAAGTATCAAATGTCACAAAATTCAGATGAAATCATCTAGCTTAACATTACAGAAATAAAATCTTGGAATGTTTTCTAGGGGAATCACTGGAATTGGTCTTAATGAGTTCGGAGCATCCAGGAAAAACTGGAATTTAATTTCTGTTGCTGAAAAGGTCCTTGCAAAGGAGCTCCTAAAGAGGTCTTTTCTATTGCAAGGTGCAGTCTCGGGTCAAAGGAGAGGTAAAAACAATGAACTTTGCAGCCCACATGACTTTGTTCTCTTTCCTGCCTGCAGTGTGGCTGCATTTTAGGCTTAGAACAACCACCTTGACCTTGGGAGTAGCTGAGATGTCCTGTTCTTTGTTGTACCCCTGGATTCATCTGTGCCTGATTCTTCCAAACTCTACCAAAAGCTTGGATTTGCCCTGCCAGCCCAAAACCTGGTCCTGAAAGGGTGGGAATAATGGACTAGTAAGCAGTTCTGGCCTTCTGACTGTGTTTGGACATACGCCTAATGGGCAGTCTAAAATTAAATCCAAGAAGGTGTTTTGAGGATATTAGATAATGTTTGGTTTTGTTTCAAGGTGATTTCTCACAAATTGATAGCTAAATTATAAAACTAAGATATTTCTCTTAAAATAAGATAATTCTCTCTTTAAACCACTTTAGGAACAAAGTTGTTCATTATTTCTATAAAAAATATATTTTTTTTATTATTTGTAAGGAACTTTGATGTATATGTTTATTAGTTTTCACTCTTGTAAGCGTGAATACACTTCAAATCCTCAGGATTAAGGCCCTGTTTGTATGGAGGAAAGTAATAAACCGAAGGGCAGAAGTCTTACAATCAGAGAATATGCACATCCCCTTGGAATGTGTTATTGTCAAGGGACTTGTGTAAGACACTAAAAGGAGCTTTGTTTGCATTTAGATTTCTCTCCTTTCTTAAGCTGTTTGCTTAGAAATGGTTCACTCGATGTAGCAGATGTTTCCTCAACACAACATATTTGTGTCACGGATGAAGAAAACTTTCCAACCAACTCCACTGATTTTGTGATTATGATTTAATAATCCATTTTATTTCTTTTTAGAGCTAACAGAGCAATTAACTCGAAATTCCAGTTGTTCATCTGTGTTTTCCCCCCTCTTTAATCTGTACTGATACACTGCTATGGCGAATTTCAATTTTTCCCTAATAAAAAAATATAAACTCCACGTGAATGTACAGTTTCAAGCCACCAGAAATTATTCAGGAAACATCACTTAGCTGATTTATGCACCAGAATGTAAATGAGGCCTCCTTTTTCTCCCTGCTACCAGTAAAGCTGAGGCATTCACTGCTTTCATTTCGCTTAGCCCCCTTTTTTCAGTTCCCATAGAAACCAGGGTGCCAGTCAGTCTGCCAGAAAGCTGCCATTGCAGGTGGTTTGCAGATACTGTATTAATAAATGGAGAAATAAATAAATAAATAAATAAATAAGACCCACATTTGCCTCAAAAAGACAGCAGCAGAAAGCACATCACTTTGCATTTATGTTGTTGGCTTCTGTAATTTGGCTACTGAGACTTTAGAGAAAACACTTGCTGCCTTAGAATATAAGCATGTATGTATTTCTTGTACCTGGTAAGCCCATTGTGTATATTTATATCATTCTTTTTAGCAATCAGTGAAAACATGGAAACAACATAAACCAATGGAGCTGAAGAGAATGAATCCTAAAAAGAAAGGGGGAACAAGAGAGTGTGCGTGCACAAGCATGCAGCTACTGACTTATTCATGCGCATATTCGGGTTATGTGCCTGGGATTAATAACAACTTTGGGTCCTATTTGTACAATGATTTCATTGTTCTGAAGATATTTAAATTAATATAACCTTGATTGAAGAGATTAGAATCAACCAACCAAAAAAAAAAAAAAAATAAAGGAAGTTTGGTTTTACCTGATTTTAAAGCATGAAGAAAATAGGCACAGGGGATCACTTTGTCAGTCCACCTGGAAATCCCCCATACTCTTAGAACACTTTTGCCTAAGTTCAACTAAATTCTAAAATGATTAGAAATACCACAAGCAACTATTCATGAGAAATAGTTTGCAAACATTAGCAACTGGAGGAGAGATCAGCGCCTCCAAAAAGGAAAGGTGAGGATGCCTCTGTTATCTTTTCTATTTGACACTTTTCTTTGAAAGAAAAATCAAGCACACTAGAGGTGTCACTTCGATTCTCCTCATAAAAAAAAATCACATTTTACTAGAAGCAGGAAGTGGAGGGACTGTATGGTTTACAGCTGTACCTTTGATGTATCTTAACTCTTTGCAGTATAAAGAAAGCTCTACAGTTATTGATGATTTAGGTGTTCACAAAATTTTAATAAAATTTATACATATTTTCTCTTCTATCATGGTCCTGTTTCCCCTCATATATCTCAGCAAAATTAATGTTAGTGTTAGTCTTCCAAGGAATGAATCATCTGATAGAGTTCTCCAAAGAGACTATTTTTCAAACACATAGGTTAAAATTACAGTTTCCAATCCAACAGATTAAAGAAGTAAAAACAAAACACCAAAACATGAATGACCAACATTGCAGACCAGTAGAAGTCTGAGGCTTTACAAACACTTACATTTAAATGAAGAAGATGTCCTTGGGTTTCTCCAGTTCCACTCTGGTGCCCACAACCCAGTCATTTTACAAACTACCATGGGAAGAGTTGCTTTTTCTTGTGGTTATTTCTTACATGACCTGGACGTGGCATAGTGATAAGTGACACAAAGTCTAGACAGAGGTTTAGGACTAGCAGTGTACCCCAAGGGTCAAGGTTCTGTCCAGTTCTGTTAAATATTTTCATTAATGATCTGGACTTGGAGCTTGGTGAACATTCAGAAAGTTTGATGATAATAGACAACTGGGGGGAGTGGCTGATATACCAGAGAGATGCTGCTATCCAGAGGGACTCCAACAGACTGGGGATATGGTCTAAATGGAATTTCTTGAAGTTCAACATGAAGAACTGCAAAGTCCTGAACCTGGAAAGAAAAACCCTCATGCACCAGTATATTCTAGGGGCCACCCAACCTTCTGCAGAAAAGGACCTGTGTGTCCTGGTGAACACCAAATTGAAGATATGTTGCCAACATGCCCTTGCAGCAAAGAAAGGCGATGGTATCCTGAGTTGCAATGGGTGAAGTAATGCCAGCAGATGAGAGAGGTGATCCTTCCCCTCTACTAAACACTGGAGAGGCCACACCTGGGGTTCTGGGTACAGTTCTGGGCTCCTTGGTACAAGAGGCACATGGGTGTGCTGGAAAGAATCCTGAACAAAAGACTACTAACATAATGAAGCAACTGGAGCGTTTCATGAGGAAAGGGTGAGAGCAGGGACTGTACATCCTAGAGAAGAGAAGATACAGGAGGGTTCGTATCATGCATATACATACCTGAAGAGAGGGTGCAAAGAGCACAGAGAGAGTGACAGGACCAGTGGCAGTGGGCACAAAGTGAAACACAGGAGGTTCCTTCTGAATGTCAGAAAAAAATTTTTTACAGTGAGGATGGCTCAGGCACGGGTTGCCCCAAGAGGTGGTGGAGTTTGCATAGTTTGAGATCTTCAAAAGCCATCTGGACACGGTCCTACTCTCACCAGGTGCCTCTGCTTGAACAGGGGGGTTGGACCAGATGGTCCTTTCCATCATCAACCCTTCTGTGATTTTGGGACTGTAACAAGCATAAAATCATCACCCCTCCCTGAAGAGTTTATCAGTTTGGGCTTCAATCCAACTAAATGAAATAGCCATTGCCTTTGGAATCAGTGGCACTCAACATCTCCTACAAAATCAGGTCTATGAGGTGAAAAATTGATTGAAAAAAATGTTTCTCAAGTTTTCATTGCTAGAATATGGAACATCTTTGTCATCTTCTGTCACTCGGTATATCAGCGAATTTATGAAATTGCATCAAATAATTTTTCTGACCATTAAATCAGCAAAATTGCAGTTATATGCCCGATCCCTTCTTATCAACTATCCAGAAATGCTTCTGGATTTTACTGTACATTCTAGAAGGAGTAAAAGAAATCTTCTCTACTATGCTACATGTGAAATGGTTTGAAATCCTACTCTAACTGATGTAAATAACCCAAACTATGGCTGGAAAACACTATCATATGTCTGTCTGGCATGATCTCAGCTTTTTGCTCAGAAAATGAATGGAAATTACAGCAGAAGTTTGATTGAAAAAGGTGACTTCTCTTCTACTTTCATCACCTTCCAGCTTGTACCAGTTCAAACACCCAAGACCCTGCTGAAAAACATTAGTAGGGTAAGGTAATCAGGAGAAGGTTTGGTGCACATATCCTTATTTTCAGAATCAGTTCATTTTTATCAGTGGCATAAGCACTACATTTTCTTGTCCCAAAGGCGGGGGGCGGGGAAGAAAAAAAAAAAAAAAAGAAGAAAACAACCAAAGAAACTTCTAAGTTACCTGCATCCCTAGGGCACAAAGCTGAATTTTGTGGTGACATCACAGTGAATTTCAAAGATATTCTGGTGAGGGAAGAGGGAAGGAATGGGAGTATCAGGATGACTTTTGAAGATGGGAAGTTTTGAGAAGTAAAGAAATATCAAGAAAGAGGGAAAACTGGAGGAGTTCTGTTTCAGGAAGGAGGCCATCTGAGACTAGGATATTGCAGGGAATTATAGGTGTCACAGCTATCTGTGCAGAGTTAGGGGATGCCTCCATCTCTTGCTCTCTCATTATTCCCTAAATCCCCCCTAAAGTGTCCTCTCCTGAATTACAGGATCATAAGTCTAACTATTCCTCACCATTGTTCCCTTTGTAGTCAGCTTCCTCCTCTGCTAGACTGCTTCCTGAGCAACAGCTAATTTGGCTTATGATTTCCCTATTTTTTACATTTTCTCCCTGTTAATGCAGGGTAATGAGCTTGATGAACTTCAGTTATGACCCAGAATGGCTCTTCTAATGCCAATAATATATTTATCAGGAAAATTCTGTAAAGTGAAGTAATGGTTTTAGCAAGGGATTTTAGGAACTTATTGACAGAAATTGAGTTTCAGAGCTATAGTAACCTGCTTAGCAAAAATAGAACATATCATAAAAACCGTGGAAACTATGGATGTCTATATAATTAACTGCACACCACAAGCCATACCCATCCTTGGAATTCCTGCCTTCTTATTCCAGAACTGATCCAGTGTTCACTGCTTTTAAAGACATCTACAGACTCCTGTGTAGTTGGATGTAGGCCATTTCTACAATGCCACATTCCTACAGAACCAGTTGTAAAAATTAAATCAACCCTCCATAGATATACAGTCTTCTGTAACTCCCACGATTAGAGAACAGATTTGCCACTAGTAGTTGTAAAATACATTCTAAAGAAGGCTCATGTTAACAAATCTTCAGAAGTAATATTTACTTTCTGTTGAGGAAAAAGAAAATAATTCTGTAAAACGGATCAAATGACAGAGATCAAAATCTTGACCTTGCATTACTTTTACATAGGACATTTTTTTAAAGCTCTGATTTGGAGTTGTCAGTGGAGGGCTTCCGGAAAAGGCAAACAAACTGTTGCTTCTGTTTTCATTATTTCTGTCCCACTTCAGCCTGCAAAGTCATTTGATGCCGAGATCATTGCACAGTATGGTTTGTACAAAAAAAGCCCTCATTTCTGTAAGATAAATGTGCTGTTATATTTTCAAGCAGGCACAAAACTATAAAATTTTTACATGTAAATGGAAAAATGCTTATGTTGGTAGAGAAATCTAAGCCACATCCTTTTGTACTCTAACCATCTGCCCAATAACAGGCAAAAGTTGTCAGAAAAGTATTTTAACTCTGAGTGTGTCTGAAGTTTCAAAATAGGCTGTTCTTTTTCTCCTCTAGTGACCATATATATAAACAGAACATAGGAATTTTGTGGTTTAGGTTTCTCTTTTTGGGCAACAAAGAAAAAAACCTTTACTGTGTATCCCCATTTAGGCACAAGATGGATTATAGGAATGCCACCCTTACAAACAACAACGAGCCCCAGGAACAAAAACTGAAGACAGCTCTGAGTATATCTGAAATGCATTCAACTCATGATCTACTACTTTCTTTTTAGATGCAAGAAAAGCTTGAGCATTTGGAGACAGATAATCAAAACTTTGATTTAATTTAGATTTGGACTCTGTTTGAGTCCATCTGTACTTAATGTAAATGTTAGAGGGTTCAGAAAGAAGTATGGATTAGAACTGGCAACCCTCATTTGGGCAAAGCTCTCCTGAAATCAGTGTAAATGTATTTCAATTAGGTTTCCAGGCTGGAACTTGGAATTAAAGATCATAAACATCTGCTGTATATTCTGCAATATTTGGCTGTAAAATTTTCTCAAGAGACCATCTTAAATATGTAGTGTATGTCCTAATGAGAAGAGAGGAAAACTTGGTTTTGATTTGGTTTTATGATCACAAGAATACCGATGGCATAGACTAAAATGGAAAAATATAACATTATTTTGCATAATTTAACCCCTTGTTGAGATGGAGCAGAAGATACAAGGGGCCCTTGGTGGTAATTACCACACTATTATATTTTCATGACTTGTTTTCTAAGCCTGGTAGAACTCTGGAAAACAGATGGAAGGGGACCAACCATGGAGTCCTGCAAATTTCCAGGAAACCCTGATTATATAATTTATACTAGTCATTTCACCAATGATACTGAAAACCAAAATAATACAGAAGAACCTTTTGAATAGACAAAGGCAGAGAAGATACTCAAAGGGAGGCAATAGCTTGTTAGAAGTAGAGGTAGTTATGGAAAATGGAGAGTAGCAGCCACTGCAGTACTAAAGAATGCCCAACTTCAGTGCCCCGTGCCTAGAAGCTTTAAGAATTAGCTCCAGCACAGAGTTTGCTATTTTGGAAATGTTAACTTGTGATTTGGAAAGTGGAAATCACTGGGATTTCCTTTTGGAGAACATCTACCCTCTGAGTGAGACAGTTAAGGAGGATAGAGAGAGAGAGCACCGGTCCTCTGAGCCAGCTTTGGGCACGGCACCATGGCTCAGCTGTGATACTGTGGTACTGTGACTTGATTTCTCTTCAGAACTAATGTTTTGAAACTGCTGGCCTTGTGTTTTGATTGATCTTCTATCAGTTTCTTCCCTGCACTTTCTAGTGCGCGCTTCCAAAGGCAACTTTGGGACCAGTGGATTAAGTCCTGCAGTCCCTGGGAAGAAAGGGGATTCTCCAGAGAAAGCACCAGATTCTATTATACCCACTCTCTGGAGAAGTCTTACTTTCCCCATGGGCTATTCAGGAAACTTCAGGGACATTTATCTCATTAATAGTCTGTAGTAGCTGTAGACTGTGTGTTTCCACAAATCTCTCCTGCTTTTGTAAGTTAACCAGGAACCATGGGATAGAATCACTCCTGCTCTAAGCTAGCTGATGCCAGCAGAGTTTTCTTCCAGAGAGAAATTCAATCCCATCACTTCTATTTAGTCTAAATCTGGATTAAGTTTTATTTATTTGTTTTTGTTGTCATGCTGTTTCATTAACTGTAACCTTACAAACACACTTTGAGTGTTTTCTTTTCCAAAAGAAAGAAGGAGTATGATTTTTTCAGAAACATCCAAGTCACTTAGAAGTTGAAGTCTTACTGAAAATTAATAGATGGCTTCTGAAGTACAAAATAATAACCCCTTGCCTGGTAGTTAGCAGGAACATCAAGCACTCACAGTCTTTACATTCAAAAGGTAGAATGATGTCAGTCACCACATTACTGAACCTATCCCTGGGCAAGTAATATATTCAGGATTGGGTCTGATATTTTAATTACAGATCATATCAACTTATTAAAGCCTTATGCTGGTTTCCTTGAAAGGACAGGGAGAAATGGCAACACGGAAAAACTGGAATACAGTAATACAGTTTGTTGTGCCTGCCACCTACTTTCACAGCCAACCTCGTTATATATTTTTGGCAACCTAGTTATACCATTTCACTTACATTTGATGCTCCTTAAAATAAAGAGTAAATTACTTCAGCGTTTCCTGGAAATGCAGCAGTGGTGAGCTCAGGGTTCCTCAGATGCAGCAGATGGCACAGGACCATGACTATCAGTGGGAGTGCCTGTACAGCCTTCCACAGACTTTGTGTTTCACCCATAACAAGAGCATACGTTTTGAAAAGCCTTTCCGTGACTACCTGGGAATCACATGAAACAGCAGAAATGAAAAGCAAGACACGTCCCTGGGTGCTATTGCTCTGTGTTGTGGTGGCCTGGGAAGTCTCCTCCACCCTCCCTTTGGGAAATTCACCTGAAAGAAAGCAGGATGCTGAATTTTACTCTGTACCCAGAACAGAAAATCTGAAAGAGAGGTTGAAAGAGCATAACATCTTTTGGGGTTTTTGAAAGGAAATAATAGGAATCAATGTAATTTTTCCTTCCATGAACTCAAGTTGTCTTTTGCAATCTCTATTGGGGAACAACCCTAAAAGAGTGAGTCTTTTAATTTGAGCACGTAGAGAAGCACCAGAGTTTTGCAGGTCCTGCTACCTTGCCCCCAGAAACATGCCTTTTTCTTGGTAGCAAATGGGCAACCACAGGCATACTGACCTTGACTTTTATTTATGGGCTGCTTACAGTGATTTGACAACGACTTTGTTTCATTTATTTCTGGGTTCCAAATTGAAATAATAATTTCTTCTTCCCAGGGAAGTAATTCTTATTCTGCTTGCACAGCTACAAGTAGGGAAAAAAAAAATCAAAAACACGTAAGCCCCAGTGTTACACATAAAAATATGTTACAAACCAGCATTGCCATTGCAATACCAATGGTCATTTTTGCATTGTCAGTAGGTTTTGAAAGCTAACAAACTGTCTTTATTTCAGGAGAAAACCTAACAGTACATAAATGAAAATAAGAAAAAAAATTTCTTGCAAATGTTTCGTGTGCCACCAACCGATTGTCATACTCAGAAAATGATGGAAGACAGGGAAAATCTGAAATTGCAATTGCAATTTACTGCATATTATATGACTGAGTGAATTGTAAATGGTTCCACAATTGGTTTCACCAGCAATTAATGTCAAAAGCTTTCAGTTCTTATTTTAACATCTTAAAATTAAAAAATTTATCAAGGATCTAGATTTCCTCTGACATTCCTGATGCAGCTAGTTCAAGGATGTCTTTACAACACTGTTTATTTTCAATGCTTTGTGTGGGGAAAAAAAAACAAAAATTAAAACAAAAGTCTGTAAAGTGAAATAAATTCCTTTAATCCTCCAATACTACCTATGTAAAATAGAGCTCTGCACAAAATACCTATTCTTTAATGTGGCATTATTGCTGTTATTAATATCCTATTTGTATTTGTTGATCACAAAAACACAAATGGCAAATATGTTACTTTTTACAATTAACCATGACCTCTAGAGTGCAAACTGAATATAGTTCAGAAAGGGTTTACTATAGAAGTTAATAAGTTAATCATATGTAAGTTAATAATATACGTAGGCATTAATTTGCATGGCACTTGCAGATTAACTGTCCGCCTTGAGGAAAAATTAGTTTATCTTCAGTGCCATACAACTGAAAACATGCACTATAAAAATATATTTTCTTGCAAGCATAAATTCGATATATCTACATTTCAGTACTTCTGAAACTACCTTTTGTACTCAACAACTCTTCTGCAAAAGACTTCTGAGTTTTTATCCTGCTTGATACACAAAATCAAGACATATAATTGTTGAGAGGAACTGAGTGTCTGCCTGTCAGTCTACCCTGCTAATAACTTCTGAAGCTTTTACAGAACCACAGAACAGTCTCCAGAGAAGAGACCTCTGGAGGTCATCTGGTCCAACCCCCCATGCTCAAGCAGGGCCTCCTAGAGATGATGGTACAGGTCCATGTACAGATGGGTTTTCAGTACCTCTAGGGGTGGAGACTCCATCACCTTCCTGTGCAACCTGTGCCAGTGCTCTATCACTTTTACAGTGAAAAACCAGTTCCTTATCTTCAGAGGGAGCCTCCTGTGTTTCAGTTTGGGCCCATGTTAACTCACTTTAATCACACATGAAAGGGGAGAGGTCTGCTGTGTTCTCGAAGTGTTGTGAAGGTTACTAGCCAGGAGATGGGACAGCTCAGGTGAGGGCTGCCACCATGTGAACATAAGCCAGTGTGATCGTATTAGATGGCCTAGCAGGATGTGCATAGGTGACTGCTCACACTCACCCTGGCTCCTGACGTGTAGAAGTACCATCACAGGCATCATGAAAAAGTGAGGTGATATAATGAGGGGGAGGCTTAGAGGCCCCAGGACATCAACCTCTAAGAAAGAGAATTTCTTCCACTCCAATGCCCTAAGAAAAAAATTGCTTTCTGTGGGCAACTAAGTCTGCTCCTTGCAGTAGCTGAATATTGTAAATTAAATCTATGTTTTCAGTTGCCTAGGAGGACCCAATTCTATAGGACAAAAGGTATCCTCATCAATCAGTGAACCCAATCTTACCAAAATCTATAGGTATGTATTTATGAATATAAATATTTCTAGGACAAGATTGATTTTCTTCAGTGGAAGGTGAGTTTGTAATATAAACATCTTTATTCCTCACTATAGTGGAAAGTCTCTCGATTTCTTTTTGTTTCAACAACTCACAAGGAAACAATCACTTTTTCAAAAACTACTGTAAATGTTATGGGTTCAGGATCCTTCAGATAATCATGCAGTGGACAGCTTTCCAGGTCCTGAGAAAGCAAGCAGGCTTTGAGTCTTGGGAATTTGTGTTCTCGGGTTTGATTTGTTCAGGAGTTCACACAGACGCAATTTTTACAACTGAGCTGAAGGGAAATTTATTCCTGTTAAAGTTATATTTCAGTGCAGCCTTGCTCCCTTTGAACTAGACAATGATAATGTGCTAAGGTTGTTTATATGAACTCTGACCATCCCATTTCAGGGTTTGTATAACCTGAGAAAGTTAGATGACCAGAGTTCTGATATCACTGATTATTACTCAGTAGAAACCATCCAGAAAGACATTTGCAGTAGCTAAGCAGAGAGGCAAGGGTGGTCTCAGAGTACAAATTTGTCTCAAAATAAGTACCTGTAGGTATAAGCTTTTTCACTTGTACTTTTCAGTATAATTGAAGTTTGGATAGAATTGATAGATGGACCATAATCTGTATTCTGTTCTATTTATTATTCAGCCTTCACACTGCGGTGTTTGAATACTTTCCATATGCACAGAGAACAGTATGATTACAAGATGTCAGATGAAGTTTTTGCCTTCTATCATCCTCTTCCTGAATATAGGCACTCAGGTTGCACAAGTAGGCTGAGACTGCCCCTTTACTTATTTGGCCAAAATAGTGTCTTGCTTTCTTGCTTAGTGATTAGAGCAGAAGGTGAGTTTGTGAGAGTTTCAGGTTTGTGCCTCTGGCTCAGTGAATATTTACTTATTCAGGAAGGATATTAGGTGGAAAAAAATGGAAATTACTACTTAATAGTTTCCCATTATTAGATGGGTGGCATAATTATCTATGCTGTGAAAAAAAAATGGAGAAAATGTGAATTTGAACCTGATTGTCTCCAATTCAGAGGAGTCTCCTATTGCCATGATATTGTTAATTTGGGGCTGGTTTTCTATTTTTTAAAGAAAAAAGAAAGAAGTGAAAATTCTTGGGCTTGTCACAGTGGAGAGTGGGAATATTTTTTTTTTAAATCCCAGATTCTCAGGAGACATGAAATCCCTACCTGGGGCCATTAATCAGACAAACAGAATGTCTCTCCATTTTTTAATCTCTTAATCATTCAGTCCAGCTTTTTGTGGAGATAACTCAGTGCTAATATGCATTGATGCACTTTTCAGATGCTTTATTTGGAACGTGTAATGCGAAAAAAAATTTAAGTTACAAATGATAATACTTTCCATTGAGGACAGTTTACAGCTACATGCAGTGGAAAAGTCCAGAGGTCAGAAAGATCCAAGAGTTCAATAAAAATGCTGCTCTTCTGTGACACGATCAGAATTAAAGAACCTATTAAATAAAAAGTGTATGTATTTACTTGTCCATTGGTTCATTCTGTCTTTGGACAACAAAGCTTTCAAGACCAGGCATCTGATGATCTCCATGGGAGCCACTGAGGAACACAGGCCAGCAATGACTGTTAGTCCACTGCTAATGGCATCTCCATGCAGGTTTAGTGGAGACATTTAGTCTGTGATGAGCACAGTCTAGGGAAACACAGGCCTAGAACTGTCTACTGGCTCATTATTAATACATTGGAATAGTCTGGACCTGTGACCTCTTTACTGAATATTTCCCCCCACCCTCCCACAACTTTTTCTGTCTGTGTGCATGGCAGGAGGCCTCCTGGACTTTCCACACACACAAGTGCAGTCATGAGTCTCACATCAGCCTGCTCTTGTTGCCTGGGCCCCAGAAGTCATTGCCCACGAGGAAAGTACCCTTTGACAGGACAGAGTCTGCAGGCAAAACCAGCTTTTGTGTGCCCAGCATGCAAATGCCCCCTCCCCAAACTGATCAAATGTGATTTCATCTGGTAGTGCTTACTGTGTGAGGCTCAATAACAAGCCAAAAATTCAAGACAAAGCAGGGGGGGAGGGGGGGGAGGAATACATGAGATTTCTTTTCTTTTTTTTTTTTTCCTGTTACTTATGGCCATTAAGTAAAAGACTAGAAGAGCTAAGTTCTATATAAAAGTATGTAGCAAGACAGAAACAAACTCAGGGTGATTTTTTGTGAGGCCTGGAAGCAGATAATCTCTGCTGAGTAAAGATAGCCATTCAGCTCAGACAAGTTGACTAAACTGCCAGAGGAGGAAAACCAGGGAATCATTTTATTGTCATTACTGGGGAGCTACCAGATGCTTAGGATTCCATGTATTTGGGGGATAAATCTTTCAAAAGCTCCATTGACACCGGGGTATGTCAATAATTCCACATATTAGTTGGATGCAAATACTGCACAATAAGGTAGGGAAAGAAAATTGTAATTGGGAATACCAGGGCGAAGGGGGCTCTATCTTCTGACTGAGCCCATTGTTGAACTCCGGGCTGAACCTCCGACCCTTTACTTTGGAGGAACACAATAGGCTTTGATATGAGATGGTGGGAAACGGGCTTGGAGGCTCATTTCACATTCAGCTGCAATTCATCAGCTTGGCTGGGGCTTCTAGCAGCTTTAATGACCACTGCAATTGATGGTTAAATCAATTTGTGACGGTGACAGCATGGCTGGCCCTTAGACTGTAACAATTTGGGATTACAACAGGCAGAAAGGGCCCCGTTATTCAGACATGCGTGGTTTCTGCTCAGCTCAGAGTGGGAACAACAGCAGGACAAAGTCTCACAAAAATGAGACTTGAAGAATGCACACATTCACTCCAGTTGACTACACACCACCATGGTTTCTTTGTAATGTGATGAGGCGGGTTTGGGGGGGGGGAAGCATTGTTACAAATAAAAATATACAGTAAGACACAAAAGACTCTGATATCTAACTATATCCTTAGGAAAAGTGGCAGCCCAGAAAGAATTTCAGCTTTGTTCCTCTGGAGACGAAGTGGGTGGTCTGTCCCCCTCCATTCTCGACCCCAAAATGTCTTACCACTTGCCCCCACAGCAAAACCCAGCCGTGTCTGGATTGTGATCGAGCAGGTTTGCGTTTGGCAAGAGGGGCATGGGCAGGGGGGATGGGCGCCAAGTGTATCTCTGACACTGAGAAGGAAGAATTGCTCCCTCTTCCGTCACTGAAGGATAAATGCATTTGGAACACGCTACAATTTGTTTTTCATGTTTACATGATTATAATTACCTCTTACGACAAATAGGTATCACAGGGAAAGAAGATGACCAGTGGTGGCCTTGCACTTGAAAATTGCTTTACAAAAGATTCAGTTACTTTGGACGAGGATCTGCAAGTCCAGTGGTTGCCAGACAACAAGACAAAAACACACCTTCAAATCATCTTAGCTCTTCCCTCTCCTGCATTTTGCTGCTGTAACATGATATTTGCATCCAAAAGATAAGGTGATGTTAGAAGCAGACTGGAAAATATGTGATTGTGATTCTGCTTTTCAGGATAATATTTTACATAAATTAGAAATTATCAGATGTATATCTCTGTATATATATATATATATATATATATATATGTATATATCCATACATGTATATGTCAGTTGAGTCAATGAAAAGCTATGTTCTCCATGTCATGTTAATTGAAATAATTTATTCAACCCAAATAGAACAGTTCTAAAATAAATATATACTGTTGTGTATCTAACTAAGCATAGATTCATTTAAAAAAATCAATATGAGGTGCATTCAGAGAATCAAAATACTATAAATTTATCTGAGGAAGCTGTTAATATGAGGAGGGCAAATTATGCCAATCAATAACTTGCAAATTATATAGTAATTAATTACATGTCTCTGTGGTTAGGAAGCTATTTGTGTGCTAAAGAAATGTGTTGAAAATAAGCAGAAAAAAACTGAAAACGTGAGACACAGTCCACTGACCTGTTACATAAATCCCTTCATTCACGTTCTGAGTTGAAGTTTACAATTAATAACCAATTCTGGCATCTTCCTTAAAAAATGTCATGGTCTAAATATTGCAAAAGAAAGAGCTGTCTAGATCCTTGAAGTACGTGAATCAGTTGGTTGATGTTAATACCTGAAAATTTGCATCCTGAAATAAAGTACCACATCTTGAAAACATAAACAGATTTTTTTTTTTTTTTAAGATCTGTCCAAATATTGAAAAAATATTACTGCTAACAGTGGAAAGGTCTGGCACTAGGTCCAAATCCTGACAGGGAGGAGGGGCGAGGGGGGAAATCACTTGGTTTCTATGGTAACAGTGTCGGTAGAAATAGTTGTGTGAGCATACTGAACGTGCATAAAAGCCTTCCCAAGGGAGGTCAGAGGATTTGAAGAAAAAAGAAAAAAAAAAAGGAAAAGATGGCAGCCACTGCAGAAAGCACAGAGACATTTTATGCAGATTAAGTGCTTCGCATTTGTGATGTGATCAATAACAAAATATTGTTGCTAAGAAAATATTAAAAAAATGTTTAATATCTATCCATCTGTACTTAAAGCATGTTTCCGTGCATGCTTGTTACCATATCAGACAGATGACATATGCAAATTTGCTTCTGCAAACATGTACTCAGAAATCCATATGTGAATAAATAATATATCACCCTTCACAATGGAAACATAGTGTGAGACTATAAAAGATTCTTTAATATATGCATTATCATATATAATGCACCTCATATGGACAACTTTTCTATATCAGATATATTAAATGCATCTGTGTCTATTTAAAGTATAAAATATAATATCCGTCCAAAATATCTGACATACTTATTGTTCTTGGGAAAATCAGCATAGAATTTAACTCATAAGAAGAAGCAAGAAGCACCCAGCAATATTTTTGGGGATTTAGTTTTGGATTTAAAGGATTTTAATAAAATTTAATATTATTAGTGATGATCAAGAAGACGTACAAGTTCTGTCATTCAGCCGGCTTAGAAAACAAGTGATCACAGTTCATTGTTTTGAGCTAAAAATGTTCACCACCCTTTATTTAAATCTGCTTCAATCCTCTCCACCTATTGTTGGTTGCTGTAAACTCACCCCATAGGGGATGGATTGGCATAGAGTGAAAACGTGACAGAGGCTCCCATACAAAGGATGAGCTGTTGTTGTGAGTGAAATACTGAATCCATAAAGCTGGGGAAAGGAGGAGAATTCTCAGTTACACTTGAAGGTTTCATTTTTGCAAGCATGAAGACAAAATATTTTTGGCAGTACATGGTATGGAAAAATGTATGTTGCTCTCATGGATTTTTTGGCGTGACACAATGCATCAAAATTTCCAAAGCTTACTAGATTGCTTTCTGAGCTATGGCGAGAGAGGATTTTATACAGAAAATATGGCTACTGAAAGCAAGGAAGATCTATACCCATTGCTGTGTGTTTACAATTCAAAATCAGCAGCACATTATCTGGGACCAACACTTGCGCACACGTAAGTGGAGCATAGGTCTTCCCTCCTCTCTCTGCTCTCTTCACACCTCCTTCCCTGTGACTGTACCTCCCCCCACCACAAACAGTATCAAAGGGGTTCCAGCTTTCTCCTGCACCAGCTACAGGGCCATTATCATCTTCTCTTCTTCCCTACACATGGAAACTGCTGCTCTTCACTCACAGTGTGTAGGGTGTGGCATGGGCATACAGCCAGAAAGGACCTTGCCCCGGGGACCTTCCAAGAAATCTTGGAAGTATGACAAAAGATGCACTTCAGACACTGGGCTCAGACAGTCTGATGTTGGGTAGAGGCAAGGCACTGCTCTGTAAGACCGTGGCTTTTGTGAAAGATGTATGTGAACTATAGAAACGTAACGCCACCAATTTCTTAGCTCATTTGAAAAACCACAGCACTAGCCACACTGCCCCTTTTGAAAATCAGAGGCAGCACTACTATCAGTTTCAGAGTGAAAGCGCATTTTAAAGAAGGTATTTTCTATCTCCCTTGCATGAGGATTTCGCTGTTCACATCAGACAAAAAATGGAAATTTAATCATACAACGATCATTCTTCACCGAGTTTCTTAAACTTCTCCTGCTACCCAAAAGCATTCTGTTAGTCATTAATTTTCTTAATTAGAACTCAACATTTCTCTGAAATGAACAATTGCACTTCTCAAAGCTGGTATTTGTATCTGCCCTTGGAAATTCACTGAGATCACACCAGGTTGGCATCTAATTAGCAAATACCTTTGTTATTGCCAGAGCTAGAGGTGCAGAAACACAAAAAAAATAAAACAAACAAAAAACATAACAAACAAACAAACAAACAAACAAAACCAAATAAACTGTAAAAGATTAGAAAATCAAAGTGTGACCCAGGCAAAACAGACAGAGCCTTCCAGTGTGGTCACTAAACACCTCACTGCTGGGTTCTCCAGCACTGGTGTGACAAGTTCTAAAAGTATGAAGCTCTAGAAATCCTATGAATAATCCAGAAATGTCTAAATCAGCAGCCAAAAGGGGCTGAGCTCAAGATTGTCTATGTGCTTATTTTATTCCTGCTCTCATCTAGTCATCTCCCTCTCTTGAGAACTGACAGGGTTAAAACATGTCCCCTGACTTTCTCACACAACCTCCGGTTCTTTCCAGAAGCCCTAGTGGGGCAAACTTCGTTTGCTGTGTTCTCTAGAATTTGGGTGCCTTGGTATCTTAATACATAGTTCACTTCCCATCTGGAACTGGACAGTCACATGTCCAACCTTTTTTTTCTTGCACCCTGCAATGACTTAGACCCTAGCTGCTGAATGTTATCACACATTCACAAACACATTATCACTGCTCAGCAAACTTCTCTTTTGTCTTCTCTTTCATGAATACTTTCATTTGCAGAGACCCTTTATACCAAAACTCCTGTCCTCATTCTGCATGGTAGCTTGCCCTCTTGCTTGAATTTGTAATGTATCAACTCTGCTTCCCTATTCAGCAGGTTCTTGAGGAAGAAGGCTTCCATCTGGCTGAAAGTATTTAGTGGTACAATTGCACCAATTTATTCTGCTCATGGTATGTCCCTACTGACATGACCATTTGTCAGTATTTGTTAATCTCTTCAGGATAATTTTAGCAGGAATTACCAGCTTGGAGGCCAGGTCTTGGCAACATGGAGGCAACATTAATGTGCTTTTGTCTTGATGAATGGATATGAATGACTTCAGTATAATTCAGTATAAATGATGGCCAAACAATGGTGAAATTATGGCCAAAGACAGTGACTACAGAGTAATCAAAGAAGTGACAGCTGTATGAAATCCAGATACAGAAGGTATTCTTAATTCAGCTTCTTTTCCAGGCTTCATATAATAGAAGTTGACCAATTTTATCCATGGAATATCTCACTTAAACCTAGTTCAGAAATCACTACACCACGCTAGCAAATTCTGTGATTGTGGATTAAACACACCTTAAATCAGTGAGTAAATATTTTTAACAGAGAATATCTTTCAATATGTGCATACATTATAAAGGGAAAACAGCTGTCTGAATTAGTTATATTTGGCTGGTTGGTTGGTTGGTTGGTTGGTTGGTTGGTTGGTTGGTTGGTTGGTTGGTTGGTTGGTTGGTTGGTTGGTTTTACCAGCCTTATGAACTATGACTCCAAACTTCACTCAGTGTTGTACAAACCTTTATGAAACAAGTTGTATTCTCAGAATCAGTGAGGCAACATTGGTCTTTGTTGGAAGAAAAGATGGAATTATATTTTTTAAAACACATAAATACACAAAACTAGCAGTAGCATATGGCATGTCATGTTTTTATACATGTTTTAATATGGGGGTTTATGGGAGGTTTTTTGGGGGGGTTGCCTTATTTCTCTAAAGAGTGACATGGAAAACATTTAGTAGTTAGAATATTTACAGCACTCTGGTCATTGGCTGCAATTTGCTAGACATACACTTTTGTGTTCACTCTTTTGTAGAAATTCACAACATTCTCTCTTGTGGGCCCTTTGTGGTCTTAAATGTCCATCCCATTGGAACATTTAACACATGACTGCGATGCCCTCTGTGCATCAAGCAAAGCTGGCCACCCATACACTCCGCCTGGTGAACATGCTCTTCATCTCATTTGAGTGGCTGCAACTGTGGAATAAGCTCAAGCCAGGCGTTAGGACTCAAATACTTGCATGTAACAGGCTTAGTACATTAAGCAGTGTTTCTTGTCAGACTCACAATATCATCTGAAAACATGTCCTCAACTACTGAATAATCCTGTTTGTGGATATACGGTATCTCAGGAAGCAAATATACTGGCCAGGTGGATTTTACAGAATCCATAGTGAGAGTCTGGGTTTATGGCAGATGGCCAGCAGAATTACTTATAGCAGCTGCCTGTAAAGGGCTCATGTTACAGTTGGGACCAAATAGTCTTTTAAACTTGTATAAAAGGAAAGCTTCTCTGCGTCTTCATTAGACTTATTTACGATATCAAGGAGAGTGTGCTGGTCAAAATAAAATAGTTGAAAAAGATTCATTACTTTCTTGCTACACAGAATCAATAAGAACATAAAACCACAAGTGTTTCAGATATGCTTAGGTCATTGTGTGCTCTTAACGAAACAAAAGCCTATGAGGGTTGAACCTTGGAATAAAAATGCTTAAGCCCCTACAATGGTGTTGCACCTTTGCATAGTATTTGTGGTGATGGCACCATCAATACTGCATCATAATTTTGGATATTAATATACTGCAACACTATCTATCTGGTGTCACAAGAGCAATGTATCAGAGGTTTTCTTGCCCTTTCTTACTGGTTTGCCTGCTCAAATAGACA
Source organism: Oxyruncus cristatus (assembly GCA_013399855.1). Classification (NCBI taxonomy): domain Eukaryota; kingdom Metazoa; phylum Chordata; class Aves; order Passeriformes; family Cotingidae; genus Oxyruncus; species Oxyruncus cristatus. The sequence goes on along the minus strand of VXAY01006823.1, from coordinate 106,972 downwards.
TGCAAAAGATACAAGCATGCCTTACTCAAGAGCTGAGGTCACAAGCCAAAAATGCTGAAGACTGTGGAAATCACATGAACACAACATATTAATTTCAGCCTAACCAATATACTGAAAAAATATCCATTCACTCATGTAAAACCTGTTCAAAATACTAATATAACAGACATCACATCTTATCTACATGAGCTGAAATAACTGCATAAACTTCCAAAGAGCAAGTCAATATGAATGTAAAGGGAAAGAAAGTGAATAGTCAGAATAACCATCTAAGTTCAGAAACAACACTAAATTTTTCTTTGAACTATCACTTATTCAGAGTTACTGTAAATTGTATAAATTCAGACATAGTTTGAGTTCCTTATGGCTTTGCCATCAAAAAAAGTTGTTTACTCTGCGACAGTTTCTGATACTTTTACTTAGAAGAGTAATTTTTTTTTCAAATAACTAGACTGAATTCAACATACCTGAATACAATAGACCACTTTGTGCCCTGGCATGGGAAAATGGGATGTTCATTCCTGGAAAACTATGTTGATTCCACTTTTATCAGTTTTCACACTTCTTCTGCTTCACCAAATTCTTAGGAAATCATTCAGTAAAATTAAAATCTGCTCTAAAGAGCTGCTTGCAAAGATTTTGCCCAGCACAAGCCTAGGTGTCGCAATTTGGTTCTTTGTGTAAAAGTCTAAAAAATCACAGTGGCTATTAAAGCAACAATGTTCCTGTAGCAAGAATTACATGGTGATTTTGTTACATGCAGTCTCCCATGGTGCTTAACTAAATAAAAGGTTTTCTTTGGATATGATCTTTAGAAATTGTAAATCTTAGATCATAAAAACAATGCCTAACAAATACAATTTTGGACTAACCAAGGAGTGCAGAAAATAGTGTCTCATTAGCTGTAAATCTTGGCAGAAAAAGAGAAAGAGAGCCTAGGAGTCTTAAGAACAGCTTCTGTGCACCAGCCATTAGATCATACTGAAAAGCACAACAGGTCTAAAATTTAGTTGTGTGAATGCCCATATAAACATTTTGGTATTATACGATCATTTCAGTACTCCAAAATCTATGGTTATAGGTTTATGGCAGCCTTTAAAAGATTAGAGGTTACATTTTAGACTAATGAATTCCACTTTATTTTTGAAAACTTTATTAATGTGCTTTAAAAGGTTTTATTTTCCTACTCAGATATTCAATACTTCCATGTATGGAATGTTTTTGGTATGATAGTGGTAAGTAGGCACAGCAAACATTTTGATATGTGGCTAAAACCAAGGCTGGTCTATGAAATTTCTGCATATCTCAACTTAGACACCTGCAAGTGTATAAAGGCAGCCTTGTCTGAGTTATTAGGTAGCCTCACTCCTGCCAAAGCTCTCATGACTGAGCGATGTGGCATGGAAGGACCTTCTGCTTTTCCCATAGCCACTTAAAAGAAACATAAACACAGCAGGCAAATACCTACTCTTCCCTGAAACTCAGCACCCTTCACCCGGTGTGATGGGAATCATGCAATACACAGCTCTGATCCAATCTCATAAGCTCCAGAGAGTCACAGCTACCATGATGATACCGTGTTCTATCCCTCTGGTGAGCTTATACATCAATCTGGAGTATCCTGAACCATCTGTCAAGTTTGGATCTCTCCTTTTCAGACAGTAAGACATCTGAACTGAGTACCTAAAATAAACTGTCTGAATCTAGTCCTAAAATGCAAACACTTTGGTGAAAAAAAATCAGGTTTTGTTCTTGCTTCTGTGTTTCTTGAAACTGAATATATAAGAAAATTAAAGCCAGGCAGGCCAAAAATACTAAGGACACTTATTTTAATAAAATGGAGAAAACTGAAAATAGCATTAAGCATAAAAGCATTAAACCCACAGCATGAGGTAGCTACCATTTGTTTTGTGTAAAAATACTCTGGCACTTAAAGCTCCAGAAGGTTCTCACCATGAGCTTTTCTGCTCTTTGCTTATGTGGTGCTGAGATCTCCTTCAGCTGCTGAAGATGTGCTAAATAGCAGTCAAGAGGAATATCTGGATCTTTTTTATGAAGTGGCCTGGGCAAGAAAAGAGGGGTTTATTTCCTATGTATAATGAAAAAGGTAGAGAAGTAGGACTTAGAGAAAAGCACCAGAAAACAAGATCTTAAGTACTCTGCAATCCCTGTGTTAGTGGTCCATATTTGCCATACATCTTCATTTTAACCTGTGGAATAACTTCAAATGTTCTCAGCTGGGCTGTAATGTACTGCTTTTTCTCCTGCCTGGTTTCTACCAGGTCTGCCTGTTTGGAAAGGCCCACCAGTAGAATCCAAAGGAAAATGAGTAGAAAAATAAGAGAGAACAACATGAGGAAATAATGTGATCTGGGTCATATTTCCCAGAGTAAATCCTTGTAAATTCAGACTAAGTCACAACACCACAAATGTTTACATCAGATTGGAAATTAGACCAAGTTTTTAAACTTTTACAGAGACCCTTCTATATGTATCTTTCTCACAAAACAGTTTTAAATAATCTGCTACTTCCTCGTTACTGTTACCACATATGCAAGATTTCCTTCTAAAGTGATTAAAGGTCTTTCCTTATCTAAGGGATACCAAAGCAGGGTCATGAACCTTAGCATCTATTCACCAAGATCACACATACACCAGTATGGCATTTCAGATAGTTGTTAGTTATTTCTTTCTGCCAAGCAATAAAAAAAGCTGAGTCCATTTGAAACAAAGAAAAATACAATCTACTCTATAATTAGCTCTTAAGTAGCATGTTTCAATAAACATGCCCCAGCAAGATGCTTTGCCATCAACATAAAACAATTTAAAACATTTGGGAAAGAAAGCACATTGAGAGAAAGAATGTAAGAAAGATAATTAAACCCAATCAGGAATGTGGTAGAAGCGACTCTGAAACAGCAATAACCTAAAGACAGAAATTAATTCAATTTTATGAGAGAAATCAAACATGTCTGGTGTTTTTATAAAAAATGATAGATAAGAGCAATAGCTAAGGTTTGGACTACATCATATATTTTATTAAAAACCCATATGGCATGATGATACACTATGAAAAATACTGGTGGAAGTTTATTGCTGTGGTTTGTATACTAGAAGATTTTCATTTACTTGAACATTTTCCATCATGTTCAGTTCAATAAAGTGCTTCTAACAATTTCCTATTAGTCATTATTTTGGTATTATGATATTTGATTTTAAAAAACCCAGCAGCTCAGTACAGCTGAAGTAATGAAATTTAATAAGATGTGCTACTTGTTGTTTGTTTTAGGATAGGTGATTCTGACCATCTGTTAAACATCAGCATACCTCAAACTGGACATTTGGAAAATTTGACTGATTGTCCAATATCAAGTCCAAACTCAAAGCAGTAAAATATGTGCTACTGTTCTGGGGCAGCAAATGTACTGATTAAATTATAAAGAAATAATTTTCTTCTTCTTTCATGGGTGCCACTGGGATTCGTGTTAGTAGGACAAGAAAATCCACATTCCCACATTGTGTGATGTGGAATGTGCAAGCTGCATGTGTATTTATGGGCATGCATCTGTCCTTCATACAGAAAGTTCATGATGCTCTGGGGATGAAACCAAGCAGAGTTTACAGGTCAGCAACTTGTCGGCCCCAACCTCCAGCTGAAATTAAATGCAGATGAAAAAAATAGAATGTTTTAAGGAAATGGAAATACCAAGTGCTGGAATTTCCTGGCTACATACAGCTGGATTTATTTCAAGCTTTGTGGACATGGAAAAAAGTATGAGCTCAGACTCCCCATATGGGAAATGTGATGTTGGTAAGGAAAGAAAATAGAGTTATGGTCCCTATTCTATGGCAACTGCATGATTATCCATGCCAAAGACAGGAAAATAGTCCCAAAAAGAATAGCTGGCAGTCACAGCTTGGAGGAGAGCTTGGGCAAGAGAATGTACCCAGTAAGCAATATGGATGAGACTTTCTAGGACTGCTGGGAGGGAGGGAGAAAATGAAGCCTTGTGAAAACAAGCCATGCCATGACCCTCGCCCTGGCTGTGTGTAGTTTTCTAGTATAGAAGTAGACTATGTGACTTACTGATTTTAGTGTTCAGTGAGGGGTCAGTTTTAATTACAACAGGGATGATATACTAAGAGAGGAAAATACCAGGTCCACAGGTCTGTGACTGCAGCAAGGCAAAGTCAGAGACAGAACAGAGCTGGGTCTGCTGGAAGGAGTGAGTCTGAAGGGACTTAATTTCTGTTATCTCACATTCAGCACCCAAAAGTACTTGATGTTTTTTGCTTTAACCTGTGTGTGTGGTTTCTCCATCTGTAAAACAGATGGTCCTCTCACGGGATGTGCCTATGATAATCTCTTAGGTCTGAGCTGCAATGTGGTTTTACAGTGGATGTCCCAGTCACCCCCACTCATCACGTGCATTCTCACCAAAGGGTGCATTCCTGTACCTTTCTGCGGCACACAGGTCAGTTTTCTTTGGGTGAGATTAAACTGGAAGGTTGTTCTGATGGTGCTTCCATCTAATGTACTCTAACTGCTCAGGGGTATTCAAAATATGCTGACAGGGTGCAGCAAACCCCCCACAGTGTGAGCGTCAGGTCATCAGCACCCTCTCTTCCCCATAAATGCACTAGCACTGACACGGATTTCTGCAAAAATGATACTTCAATGTGATGAGTTGCAGCATTGATGAGCAAGAGAAAACTGTCTGGTGGGAAATGAACCATTTTTCCTTCAGAGCAAGGTTTACATGGTGCAGAGTAAAAGTATCACATGCCAGACATGAGAAGGAAAATAAGTATTGCATAGCTGTTCCTTAAATGGGCCACTTACACTTTCTGTGCACTTACTGAGGTGGGTGTCTTGGAGAGAAATTATATACATTCATGTAACTAAAGACTATCTGGAGGCATACACTGACGAGGTCAAGTTAAAGTTGCACAGACCACCTTAATTCTGGCATTTCCTAAGTCTCAAGTGTTTGACTTTACAACCTTAATAATGTTCTTTTAACATACTTTTTGTATGTGTAATAAATTATATGCCCTTCTCACTTTCAGTGCTCTTCTCACCAGTAATGCTGTTGGACTCTGGTCCTTCGTTATGAAAACAAATATTGGAAATTATTGCTGTTGTTATTGAAACCAGATGTACTGCTCTCTGTGGCATTTATTTGTATAGTGTCAAACTCTGGAACATTCAATTTCAGGGTAGTTATTAAATAAAAATGAGCAATATAACTGTTAGTGAAATGTAAGTGCTTGGAAGGCCTAGAAGCTGTCTCTCTTCAGGAAAGTATATAATTTTCATTTTATATGCAAACATACCCACAAATGACTGTGCAAAAATGACAAAGTCATATATTTGCATCAGTAAGAGTAATGAAAAGTAACAGAGGGTCAAGATTAAATAATCTAACCTAAAGGTGTGAGAGACTAAATGTGCCCTGAAGGAGGAGTTCTCTTCTGCCTCAAGGGGGGATAAAAAAGTGATGCCCTTGGTAAACTCAAAATGATAAATTTAAAGCAGAGACCTCATTCTTGTTTCAACTTGTTTCAGATCTCAGGCGTAAGGCACCCTGAAGGACAGTTTCTCCCACTCTACTGCCAAGGAATGTGCATGCTTCAGCTTTAGAGGTCTAACATCAAGTATTTGGTGAGAAATAGCTTATTTTGACAGTTCTGTGGTCTCACTGCTCATCCTGACCTCACGTGAGATTAAAAAGAGTGCTGGGGGGGGGAGGGGGGGGAAAGGAGGGAACTATTAATAAGGCCTGAAAGTAATAATACAACCTCATATTTAAGTAATCAAAAATTAGGAACTCCTGGAACTAAAGAGGATACACTGACATCAATTAAGTACTTTTTTAATGCATTTTAGTATGAACTTCAAGTCCATGATCTGCTTACGATTCATACCTGGGTTAATGCACATGATGTGTCATGTTCTGAGAATGACCAGGGCTGTGCTGCTAATTAAACTATGTTAAAGGGTTAATCTGCAGCTGTAACTGCAGTCAAGGAATTCCTGTGTCCTGGATGTGCATCACAAAAAGCTAAAGGCTTTGTAAACTAGTCCACATCTTTCTCAGATTGGATGACTAGTCTTGTACAGTTTGGGCTTTAAGTCACTCAGATGACATATCCATAAGCCTGCATACAAGTATGCTTTCATCTCAGAGAGCTGTCAAGAAAATCCATTTATTAGCAGTTGTCTCCCCCTTATGCACTGTAGAAAAAATGGTGCAGTAAAATCAATTGAAAGATTAAACACTCATGGAAAACATGTGGAAAGGTAGGTGCAGAGGAACATAATTCCATGCTCTGCATGAAGAGCAAAAAACTCCGTGTGCTGAGAGTTTTTGTGACTTAAAAACTTCTCTTACGTAGGCATTTTGCTGTGTAACTATCTGTAGATTTGCCAGGCTCATGCAAAGCACACTCATGTGCTAATTATCTGTCAGTTAAATAAATAATATGAATAGGAAAGGCTAAACAAAACATCATATGTACGGATAAGCATCTTTTCAGTCAATGTATGTTAATCATTACTACTAAATTAGTCCCAACCTCATTATTCTTGAAATCTTGAATTCTTGAATACCTGCTGTTCCTTTTGACAGACTCTACTGTTTCTGACCAGGGCACTGTCAGTCAGCCCAATCATCTAATGCTTTCCTTAGTTTGTCAGCCTTCCATCTCATTCGGGAGAGCAAGGGCAATCTATTGATTGACTCATTTAATTTCCATCCTCCTGGCATTCCTTGGATTTCTTTCAGCAAAGAACAGATACCCCCCTCAGAAACCAATTTGGAATTTTAACAAGACTTCAGAGAGAGATGAGCTCAAAACAGTATGGACTTTTATCCGCAAGCTAATCCCTGAATACTTCTGACAACTGTCGAGAGGAGGTAACATCTGAAACGTGGAAGAATGACCAGTTGTTTTTAAAGGAAAAATGCAATCCATCACAAAAAGCATTTTACTGTAATATAAAATGTCCACCTGTTGGAAGGTTTGAAAGAAGAAAGAAAAAAAAAAGCTTTTTGAGTGCAGCTATAAGGAAAATGTGCCCTCTTACTTTATAAAGTTTTTGTATTTTGATTAATCATATTTATGGTGCATATATAATGTACCAGAGGAACCTTTTTAATAAAGTACAGTGATTGTTGTGATTTTATTTTTTTTTTAATATTGCAAAAGAATACTATTTTTACTGCAATATGCAACCATGCCAATGGAAAATAGTGAGAAGAAAAAATATATTGTCTGGTACTAGTTGCCATAGTAACAAGCTGAAGTTCAAGGAGAAGTGGAGAATCTGAATTCTGTGGCAAGGTAATGAATTTAGCATCTACAGGAACAGAAATGGATTTTCTGTCACAGCCTGTAAATCAACCACAGGAAACCAACATGCAGAAGATACTTTGGAATGTTTTATATCTGCTTTGAATGTATGACAAGCATATCAAAATTAGCTCTCAGGGCTTTGTCTTCCAGGACCTTCCCTTTCTTTCTGTTCAGACCAACACACTCAAAAAGAAGCTGACGTTTGTTATTGAGGTAAAGGCAAAAGCCTTGCAATTTTCTCAGTAAGCCCCCTGAAGTTCAGCAGGCATCACCCTCCCCTGAGAGCTGCTTTAACACACTCACTTTCCACAATGCACCAAAATTCCAAAGGTCAGCCACAAGTCGCTTGTGTCCAGTCATACAAGTCAGCGTTTGAGATACTTTTCAAGATATTTTCTTATACAAACGCATGATGCAAGTGAACAGAGGGAACAAACATGAAACTACCTGTGTAGAAGCAAAGAACTAACAAGACAATTTTTCAACACACCTCCACGCAATGTGCAATTGGTCTGCCTTGAAAAACCCAGCAAACAACGTCTGTGTGGCATGAGGAGCTCCCTAGAGAAACCTGTCATACCAAGGAAAGGGAGGGATGGAGTTTGGATGGTGCCTCATGACTGCTGCCTGTGGAAAGGCTGCACACAGCTCCAGGTTGCCTGCAGGCAGTCAGGAGTCGCAGAAGAAATTTGGGGGAATGATGTTCGTGTCTCAGCTAAATGTCTGGTCTGCTCTCATACTTTCAGCCTTTTTATAATGGTTTGTTGATCATCAGGGTGACCTTGTCCTTGGACACAAAAACAATGCCTCAGCAATCCAGACATTATCAAGAAGAAATGCATAGAAAAAATAAAAGCCTCACAACAGTGAGACCCAGCTAACAGTCTTTGTGCACTCTGTGCCTTTAAAAACATGAAAAATAAATAGTTTCCCTTTCTATCTCCTATCCTGAAGCAGATGGAACACACCCTGGGGAAAGGGAAGAAAAAATTCTCTTAAATAAAAAGAAAAAAATTATAACAGTACATTACAATTAATTATCTATAATAGGTTTCATTCCCAGTAAATCACACCCATGTAGCTCACGTGTAATTCTTCCAAAGTCAGTGAAGATAAAGCAGTGTAATATCACCGTGAGCAGAGAATAAAGTTAAAACAAACAAACACCAAAAACAAACAAACAAAAAAAAACCCACCGTAAAAAACAAAGTAGGAGAAGATATTAGACTAAAAAAATTATTTGGATGTCTTCTGTGGAAGACAAAGGACTGCACTTCTGTCACTGTGGAGGTTGCATATGGAAGATTAATTATCTTTATATGTTCTTTTTGACTACTAGCCATGCAACTGAATACTAACTAAACACAGAATAACAGTTTAGGAGTTAAAATGTTTCAGAGAATTTCTTGTGACTTGTTGATCATGTTTCATTCTTGTTAAAATCCTCCTTTGTTTCTAGAGAAAAAGCATAACCATAGACAGCATGACCTTCCCTGGATGTGCGTTTTTAACTTTCTTGGAAAAAAGTGAAACTTTGAAATGTAATTGAAATTTGTGAATTAAAATATTTAATATTAGAGACATTATTAAATATTATTATTACTTTTTTCTTTTGGATATGAAATTCCAGAGGGTAAGCCCATCTTTGGACATCTATAAGGAAAAAAAAATATTTCTCTTCTAATAGCCACATGTTCTGTTTCTCCAAATTCTTGTTCCACTACAATTGCAAAAGTTTTAGGCATTGGCTTAATTTAAGTGGGCCTTCCAAGTCATGTCAAATCAATCAATGAAAGTCTTGAACTCATACTTAAATATTGGGAGTTGTGAGATTAATTGTAAATGGCTTCAAGACTTTTGGTGATCTGTGACCATTTGGAAAAGGAGAGAGGAAGCACAAAGACACACATTTCCAAAGCACTTCAGTACTGGTTTGGACATCTGTAAAATTAAAGACGTGCTAAATCTCATAGCCACATTTATTCTTTTTTGCTCTTCTGGGAGAAATCACTCCACAAACTTTGGCCCCCTTGTCCTCTTATAAATATATCTGGTTTTAGGCAGTACCACATTTCTGCAGATTCTATCTGAAACTGTAAGTAAATAAGAAGATGATAGGAAATCATTATTTCATTTACTATTCCTGCTGTGAATATTAGGCTCTATCTGACAAACAGTGCATGATTTCCATTCACGTAACTTCTATTGGAGTGGAAAATAATAAAACAATACACATAAAGGAACTTTGGATTGGAGTTGATGTTATAAAGTATTAATTACCAATAAAATCTCTTCAAACTTCCTAGCTGTCTTCTCACCCAGGAGTTCTATAAACCATTGTAATGAAAACATCTGTATTAGGGTAAAAAACAATCAGGTACATTTTTTTGCCAAATAATTTTTCTGGAAGAGTCATCTTTGATTCCAATAACAGTGGGACTGCACAAATTGTCAAGGATCAACTGCTGAAACAGTCAAAGGGGTAGGAACATGTGCAGTATTGTCACCAAATCCATTGTCATGTCAATTCACAGCCTCAGGCAAAAGAGTGGAAGATGTGATTGGGACCCAGCTCTCTCTCATTATGAGTGAGATTTGCAAGATGTGTGGAGGAGGCTACATGACTTCCTCCAGTAGCTTTGTGGATTGAACCAAGAAATCCTTTTTGCATATGTAGCAATAAAAAAAGAAAGACAGTTCAGCTGTTTTGGGGTGAGATTTCATATTTTTTAATTATGTACATTTTGGTCAGTCTTAACTGAAGATTTTCTCACTATTTTTTTTACTTCAGCTACCAAAAATCTTTGTTTATAGTGTCAAAACCATATGATCTCTTCTCTGAAAAATCTGTCTTTGACTATCTCTGTGACACTTTCCACAGCTCATTAATTTTTTCTGTGCAAATTTATTTATGAGCACAAACTATTCTCTCTCCCAACAAGTTTTCTTCAGAAGGTAGGAGAGAAGAGACTGATACTGCAAGGACTCATTGCATGATTTTATGATAGCGCTTTATTTATAGCTTGCAGAAAAATAACCTGCATGTTTGTGCTGTCCTCATTCACCTGAGAAATTTTCCTTTGTAATTCCATTGAAGTAATTACTGTTTGAGGAGCCAGAGTGTGTTATCTAGCCAATTCCCTTCACAAGCCATAATGCACAGCTGCAAAGCTCCAGGAGACCACTGAAAGGCATCCTGGAACTTCAGGATAGTGGCAGGAGAGAAAGGGAGGACACCTGGCCCTTCTGGCATTCACCTAGGGCTGCATGGATGTGTGCAGAGAGCAGGGGAGGAGGGACATAGTCAGTCTGTTTATTCTTCAGTTTAATCTTTAACCACCTGAAAGGGATTTTTGTGATCTGTTAATTTTTTGAGCTGTTGAAGACAACAGGGAAGCCAGGAGTTATATTTCTCTGGACTGTAATGGATGCCAAACCACAACTCTGCTTTCCTCAGTCCTTCACAGGGCTCATTCCCATCCCCTTCCCTTTGAAATGAGTCATCTCTACAAAAGGACCAATTTGTCTTACTTTCCATCAAGACTGGCCTCACTGCCCAAAACTAGCTCAGGCTGAGGTAGCTCAGCACAACACAACACAACACAACACAACACTGCGATGTGCTTCCGGAATCAGTGTTGCTCCTGAAGATCTCAAAACCTCACCTGTCTTCCTGGCATTCTAATAAGGGCGGAAACAGACTGGAAAAGCTCAGTGGGACTTTATTACACAAATGCCTCCTAAATGAGTGTCCACACCAAGGATGCCTGCACTTATACAGAGCTAGGCTAACCCAGCAGAGTGAGCCACATGCCTGCTCAGCCCATTACCACCACTCCCAACTTGTGGCTAGGTAGGACTGCTTTACAGTTGCTCATTTTGTCCCTGAAGAACTGTCTAGGAGCATGGTGTGCAAGAAGGAGTAGGGTACCTGCAGACCCCCCGGTGGGCTCAGTGCTTCCCAGACATGCTGAAGAAGATGGTCCAAGAGCTCTGGTTCGGGTTTTAGAAGACCAGCAATCACAGAGGGCAGGTACAGACCTGGCAACTGCAAAGTAAAGGAGGGGAAATATCTTTAGAGCCACAAGGCAAAACATGAAGCTTCAGTTCCGGCATCTCCTAACATTTGAGCACATGGCTTTGAAACATAACCATCCCTTTATCTAGTTCACGTACATGAAGAAAATGGTTGCAAATTGCAACATTGGGGAGTGGGTGTTAAGGCATCTTCTGTCACCATTTTAAGCAGCATCTTTAAGAAGACAACTAAATTTTACAACGAGCTTTAACTTCCTGGTTCCTGAAATATTGACAACCATATGTAATTCAATAAGAAATATTCAAAATTCAATAAAAATCTCTAACTAGGTTCTCTCTGTAGCACACACTTTATGGGGTAAACACTTGAAGAAAGGCCATTTGACTCACTGTGCCCAAAAGCATCAATAAACATCAGTCCAGAGATCTCTGCTCAGAAAGCAGCATCGACAGATTTCCCACAGACCCAGAACAAGCCATATAGTGAGCAGACTGATTACATCAAATGATTTAACCATTACATTAGGTGAGAAATAAGGCAAAATTCAGGATGTTTCAATCTCTACTTGACATGAAAGACAAAAGGTACGAGTTTAAATCTACTGGTATAAATCTGAAGGGCTTCTGCTTGCTTATTGGTTTAGAGACTAATGGAATACACCTATTATCATGTATTAGGGAGCCCTGGGCAGAAATCAGAGAGTATGTATAGCACCAACAGTACAGATGTTGTGTGCAGTCAGTGGAAATTCAGTCAAAGACATTGTAATTGCTATAGTAATTAAAGCTCATTACTGAGAGTAAACATAAGCGCCAGAGTTAGTGTTCCTGAAGGAGTAAGTGGCATTCCTCACTTATTCTCACTGGAACCAAAGAAGATCATTAGGACACAGATAAACTCTGAGCTGACAGGGGAGGAGTACTTTAATGAGAAAATAGTTCCAAGAGACTTTAATATATTTTTATATGTAAATAGGGAAACTTAAAAAAAAATACTGGAAATGGAAGGAGAGAGGAGAGGAGGGGAAGGGAGCTGTAGGCATATATACAGAACAAGTGATCTATCCCTGAATAAACTCATTAGGTATAATTTCCTGTTCCTCGTTTTGGACTTTTAATCTGTTTTCTTGAGGAGTGCTGCAGTTACTATTTGTTATTCACCCCACAGAGTACATGCTGTCCCCTTCCCACCTCTGGTTGCTACAGCTTCTCACAAAAAATTAAGGAGGAACTTTTAGATACTCTCGAAAAATTCTTGTCCGAGCACCAGCAGACTGCCTGTTGTGCACGTGCAACCCCACTGCAATCAGTGGTGTTTGTATGGCCCTCAGAGAAGATTTTGGTTCAAAAGGTCTTTGGGACAGTCTTTCTTTCATGGCAGCAGAAATGATCTGATAATGTAAAGTAACATATAGAGTCCCACTGGACTGCCTGCACACCTAAGGTACTAATGTGGAGAGCAGGGATAGAAGTCTGATGGATCTACAAGGCACTGAGCAGTAGGGAGCTGGGAATTCAGCAGGGAGCTGCCAATTTCAAAAATGTGGATTGATACAAGCTGATAGCACAGCTTTAGTAGTGGTCTGAAAGCAATTTGTCTCAAAATCTTTCTACCATTAGGCCACAACTTGTAGCTCTTTAGGCAGTCGAGAATAAGGGGTATCAGATGGGATTTTCTCAGGGTACCCTTGGTTTCATTTGGGAAATCGTGCTTTCATGAAAGCAAAAGAAAATAGCTTTTTAGTTTCAGGTTCAGCTCTGGATCAAGAAGAAAGATTCAAACAGCATGTGTAGAGGTAAGCCAGTATATGTACACGTATAACCCCATATGGGTGCACATATAAGTACATGCAGGTTTGCATACATGTACTGGGTCAAATTACATGCCTACAGTACATACAGAGAAAAGCCTGTGTAGATACACATATACCTCCACATGTATCTGTCTCTACAATTATACCTAAACATGCTTCCATACACATCTATATTTTATGTTACATGCATAGGTGCCTATGTGCGAAGGGGTTGCGTGTAGTTATGTATGTAATGTGAGGTGTACTTCTAAGCTCCTACTGTGGTTGCTGGAGTTAGGACAGGTACCTAAACATAGCTGTCCACAACAACCTGAGATAGCCTCTGCTATCAAAGAGGGCCACACAGGTCTGGCAGATGTGATACAGGATCTCTGGTTGATTCATAACTTTGCAAATTGATCCTTCTGGAGGTCACGGATGATTATTTTGATCAGTCTTAAATTGTATTACATGCGTTTGTTTAGACAACTAAAACCAGCTCCCAGTCAATGGATACTCCAAAGCTGTTCAGCTGACCTCAGAGCAAGCACCATTCGTTCACCTGAAATGCTCTTGAAACTCCATTGACTCTCCTGACTAAATTGCCATGGACTGGTAAGGAAGCTTAGCCACACATCAACACCTATATGAAAACACCAGTGTTTAGTTGTCTTTACCTAGAACAGAATCTCAGCTGTTAATGCAGATGTATGAATTCTGTAATAAATTTAACTTGGAAAAAGTTGTAATTTTTTACCCAGCTGATGACATTGAAAGCACATAGTGAAAGTGGAGACCGCTTCTGCTCTGCAAAAATTGTACCTACTACAGCCCTAGGTGGAAAAAAATTGTAGGCATTTTTACATGGTTTTCAGTGATCAACCAGTTGAATACCTTGATTTATGTTTACCTATTGCAACACGCTGGCAAAAGGAAATAATTTTGTCACTGCTAAGTTTATTCTACTATTGCCTTATTCTGGATTACTAGTTCTTTCACCTCTGAGTATTCCTACTGTGCCTCAGAGAAAAGAACCATTTTCAATTCTGAGGGAAAATAAAGTGTTTTCTCAACACTTTATTTATGGCAGTCTATAAACTTGTTGACATTTTTGTATTGAACATTTTATTATATTCAAATTCCTTCTCACTCTCAGAAAGCTCTCTTTAAAAACAAGCAAAATTCATCTGTAATGAGTCCATTCAAACTATTTATCAAATTTACCACTTAGTGTGTGCTGTTTGCTGCTCCGACAGAGGTCAGAGATGCACTGTCCCGACATCACCTGGAATTGCATGTCCCACTTTGGCAGCTGTTCTAGGAGAAAGCAATCCCCAATGCACAAGAGGATATGCTGACCATAGGGGCTGTGTGACACACCTCTACTGGGAGGCAGGAATTCCTATTGCTGCAGTCTCGTTGTCCTATCTCTGCAATAGGTTGTGCTGTCTGGGCTCAGGGAATAAGAAATTTCCTCTCTGTTCACAGTAATTTTCCTACTTTGGTATAAAAAGAGGTGACATCAGTACTTTATCCGAAAAACAAACTTCAAAAATCACATAGTGTCCATGTGACTAAGATGACTCTGATTTCATGATTCAGCAATGTATATTTTGCACTTGCGAGTTAATTTGCATGGCTGTGTCCAAACTGTCACAGACTCAAATTTACTTCTTATATATTTCTTTCTGCATTGCCCTAAGGACAAAGTGATTGGTCAGTTCTTATATTGATCCTGACTGACTTGCGTCTGCTGATGTTTTCAAAGTGTACTTTTAAGGACATAGACACGGTATGTTTTCTCAGGGAAAATTAAAGGAGCTCTAACATGCTATATTCTGCAAGGTAACATACTGAGGAGAAACACTGTGTGCCTGTTGACAGCTTTGCAAGCCTAATGTCAGCAGCAGAGCCACAGCTGGAAGACTGCCCAGATTTTCCGCCAGGGGACAAGTCATGACTTTGGTGGCACCAGTGGATCGGCAACTTGTGTAGTCCTCATGGGCCATTAATTTAGCAAAGCAGGATGTTTTCATTTACTGTTTGCCAGCTCTGTAGTTTGGCATCACAGAGACAAGAACTAGGGAAGAGATAATATGTTTGAGCAGAGTATCTACCCACACCAGCTACCTAAAGTGCATGCTCTAAGGTGGGAGAGATCCTTCAGAGTGAAGGATAACAGATTGGTAGTTCTTGTTTCCCAGCCACTATCCCTTTTCTCTGCAGGCAGAATTCCTTTGGGTATTGGTAACTGCAAACCCAAGGAAATTTTCCACTGTACAAGCAGACTGGAAACAGACAGCTTGGTTGAAATAGTGGATCGCAGCAATAGCTAAGCAACAAAAAAAATATTAAATAAATGCATGAATAATGGATTATCCCCTTCTTGGCCATTATTTCAGCTTTTTTATAATTGTTACATAAATTTAAAAAAAAAAAAAACCACAAAACAAACAAGTTGTTGCCCAGCTTCACTTGGATAAGAGAACCATAAAATAGCTTGGGTTGGAAGGAGACCTTAAAGATCACCTAGTTTCAATCCACCTGCCATGGGCAGGGTCACCTTCAACTAGACCAGGTTGCTCAGAGCCCCGTCCAACCTGGCCTTGAACACCTCCACAGATGAGACATCCACAACTTCCCTGGACAACCTGTTCCAGTGCCTCACCATCCTCACAGTAAAGAATTCCTTCTTAATATTTAATCTCAACCTACTCTCTTTCAGTTTCCCCCTTACCCATTCCCCCTTGCAAATGACCACCAAAGCACAAGGGAGAAGAGATTGTAAGCCATTTAATGAGTTCTTTCAGCACTTTTTCTAAGTATGCAGTTCCTCAGAAAACCACAATTTTTCAAATTAATCATGTTGAATTTAGATATTCTCCAATAAGAGCAGCAGATGTGAAGGAGGGTAACATAATCTTGTTTTACAACTCAGCCACAGTGCCAAGTGCTGCAGACAAAGACTGTTTGCATCCCAAGTTAACAAAGGGCTTTGGGACTGCAAACTACTTCGCACAACATATGCTGTACTTACAGATTCTGTAAAGACACTTCATATATTAAAGTAGTGTCTGATCCCTGCCCGCCAGTCTACCTATCTGGTCATTTTTTTCTTTAAAACAAAGTATGGCCTTATGATCCAGTGAATTCAGGTCTTAATTCAGAGCATAAATTTTAATGCAGTTAGTTACTCTGCTCAAAAAGAAAGGCTTGGTTTTAGAGGGAAATATAGAAAAGGGACAGAGAGGGTCTCGCTCTTTATTCAGTCCTTGCCTTTTAGGCTGACAGGGCTTGTAAGAACCTCTCTAGTAAGGTGGCAGCTTCTTAGTTAAAGGCATGGATACCTGCCCTCACCAGGCCTGGTGCTATTCCTCTCCTCTGATGAGTTGCAGAACATCAACTATTCTCTCTTACACTGCTTCATTGGTTTTCTCTGCATCCACTGAGAAGCCCTAAAATACAAAAATCACACCTAACTATTTTAAAATTATTGTTTTTCTTTCAATCTTTCAAAACATTTATGAAAGGTCGTCTGTTGTTTTTGGGTTTGGTTTTTTTTTTTTTCTGATTTGGATTCTACTTTAAGTAATACAGTAATTCTTCTGTGTAAAAATTCTCATGCCCAAACCATGACAGGAGTGCAAAGGATCATATCACATTGACTTCAGTGGAAATTCTGACGCCAAGTAGCTCAAAAGGTTTCAGGCTTTTTCTCTGCACTCTCTTTGCATCTGCCTGCCTCTGCTCTAAAGCTGCTCTGAAGACAGGAAAAGCAGCACAAAAGCTTGGAGCACATTCAAGAGGTGGGAAGCACAGGCATCCAAGAGAATGCACCACATCCTCAGATGACAAAATCCTCAAATGACAGAAACTCAGCACTGTCCCTGCCCCATCTGCACGTCCCTCCTTATAGTCTTGTTCCCAAGCATCTCCTCTGGGAATCATACTCCTGCTGGCTGACTTAGGTTGCAGCTGCAGAAACTCAGCCCTGGGAAGCAGTTTTGGTGAGTTACCAGCTGCTGGGCTTTCCTGTTGTTAATTCCCAGGGTAGCCAAGAGGCTGTCTACTGTGACCTGAGTTGAATAGTCCATGAGCATCATCTGTTCTCCATAGCAATGTCCTTCTCCAACCTGGAATACCGAGGAGAGAATAGATAGGATGGAGCAGAAGTAGGAAGCTTCAAGGAAACCAAGTGGAGGAGATAGTCTCAGTTGCAGGGTATGTTTGAAAAACTCAAATGGTTGAGTTCTGTTCCTCGTGCCCTCCAGGTAGGTCTGAACCTCACACACAGCACAATCTTGCAGCTAGTCACTGCATCAATACAGTGGAGATGTGATCCCCTGACCATTGCACTTTGAAGCTGGGGCTGACAGAGCCTGGGGGGGTCACTGATTTTCACAGCTGCCAGGGATGAGATGCCTTGCATGTCTACCCACCAGGGGTAGCATTTCCCTTCCACCCACTTCCACTCTCATGTGCCCAGACCTGCACCTGTCTTCCAAACCAAATCCCACCAACACAGTCACGGGCATAGGAAAAAAAGTCTTTGAGTAATCTGCCTGGGAATTTGGATTTCTAACTTTTTTTCTGATAAACAGAGTAAAACAAGGGGATTTCTTGTTGCTTGTTGCAACACACTTAAGATATTTTTAGGTGAAACACAGGCCTCCCTGAAGATGAGCCACATTGACAGTTAGTTAATTTGTTTAAAAAGTAGCAATTTGGCCTAAAAGTCTCAGAAAACAGAAGGAGAGAGAAGAAAACGCACCAGAACACTCGTTTTATTTTTGTCCATTAACTTTATTGATTGCAATAACAGTATCTGATTTTGATGTAGAGATTTTTATCCACAAAGCTAAAGCACTTCATGAAAATAGGGCAGATGAAATTACTTTTTCTTCTGGTGGTAGATGATTTAAAATGCAGTTAATTCCTATCCTAAGGCCCTATTCTCTGAGACTCAGTCTAACAGAAGTAAGTTTTACCCACATCTCCATGAAGCTGAAAAGATTGCCCAGCAAATCCATGCTCAATTTTGTACAAGGTTTGATTCACTCCGCCCTGAGCCATTAGGCATTGCAGTTGCCTATCATTGTCAGGCCAGGCAGGATGTGCTCAGCTATGCATTTGGAGCATTGTACAGATCTGAATTTTTCTGCATTGAAAACAGACTTTCTCATGATCTGAGGGGCGGAGTGACCCTGAAAAAGTTGGATGATCTTCTTTATTTATACAGAAATGTAGTAAGATGCTTACCAGATGGACTTTTTTGCAAGCTTGCCCACTTCTGACATGAATCAATTAATTTACAAGAAGATTTTCTGGAAACCAGCAAGCCCCAAAAAAAGAAAACCAATACGATACAAGTACTGCCACCTCGTGTAGGCTCTGACCATTGCAGGTGCCTCCTACAGGAGCTTTAAATTTTAGTAGCACTGTGGCATGAAAGTCATTAACAGAGGAAATGCTGCAAATAGCTGCACATGATAAAAAGATACTACTACCTTTTTATCCTTTCAGAGCCCATCCTTCGAACTCAACATCTGCATCAACAAAAGTACTCTTGGATTTGATTTAAAGTGGACTTCTGTATCATGTAGCCAGTACTTCAGTGGTAAATCATAATTCCTTATTGGAAATGAAGAAATCAAAGGACACACTGCAGGAAAATGGGGAATAAAAGCAGCTTTATGGAGAGATTGGTTTCCTGAAGGAAACGACCAAGATAAAAGGAGTCAAAAGGTAAAGTAACAGGCAAGATCCTTGTACCAGACTAAGGTACAAGAATTGGCAAGTTAAAACCAAACAAAATATCATAGAAAAGGGAAGAGGGAAAAAGCTTGAAAATTGCTGTATGTTACTTTTTGTCATCCAGCAGTCAACCTAGGCAACGTTCTCTGTGCTCAAAATACCCTTCTCTAAAATCAGACTGCTGATCTTCCAAATGGAATGCATCAAGACTTGTTTGTAGGGCTAAGACCTGCTGCGAGAGACAAGAGGGCTGTGTCATTGTCTGTCTAGGAACACACACTCCACATTACTGTGAAGGTCTGCAACATTCCCGCCCTCTCCCTGCCCTCTTCACCTACCCCACACACACACAGGGGTGGGGATAAACATGAGCTCACTGAAGTGAGGCTCATTGCCAATGTGGAGCTCTCTGTTTTGAACATATGACACCAAAATTGAAGAAAGCATAACCAATTCAAGAACTCAGGAACATCAGACCACATTAGCAGGATTGGTGAAAACAGTAACCAAGGAATAGGAGAGCAATTGCTCTGTCAAAGGATGTTCAAAGTTTACAGGAGCTCAGGGGCAGATTGGACAAATACAGCAAAAGAAATCCCTGGAAATGATCAGATACACAAGAAACAAGCAGGACACATCTGGCTCAGCAAAGCAAGTTATCCCACATTCTCCAGGTCAGCCAACCCAACACCTTGACTTCAGCACTGCGTAGATGCCTTAAACAGAGCTCCCAGAAATCCTAGCAGAAACCAGCAAGCAGAAGGAAGCTAGTCAGTCATCTAAAATGTTAAGATAAATTTTAATTCATTTGATTTAGCAGAGACAGGCTTTGTTCATGGGCTGGCCTTTTTCATAAAAATCAGCATAACCATTTTCTTAGGACTGTTTTTTTCACTATGTTGGTAAATACTATGATTGAATAGAAACTGTGACTATTTTTTTTTTTTTTTCATAAAATGAACCACTTTACCAGAATTTCAGAAGCTTGGTTTGGGTCAGGCTTCCCAGACTTCGTAAGAATTGTACCTGGAACCATCTCACTCTCCTTCCTCCCAGGAAAATTTCATACAGACAAATGCCCTTTTCCTCCTTTCCATCCACCAGTCAAACCAGAGTAACAGTTTGGGCAGAAACTGCCTTTCACTGCAGCTACACATGTAGTGCAATTCTCCTGCTGGCTGTAAGAATGACAACAGGGAAAGAAAGAGTGAGACTTGTAACACCTGCAGTCACACACAATGCTCAGACACTCAACACTCACTATTCTGCATGTCCTTGGATAACTGCAAAAAAGCTGAGGTAAGGTCTCCATTACCACAGGTCCAGTTTTCAAACCTGTTTTTCATCTTGTCATTGTGGAACAAATTCCTTTCTCCTTCACATAAGGCCTTTTTTTTTTTTTCCTTACTCCATCCAGCATAATAATGATACCCATCACCTCAGGTTTGATTGATTTATGTTTTTATATCACACTACAGAAGTTAATTTAAGCAAAGTTGTCACATTACATTTGTCAGCATAATGCATGAGGACAAGGCTAACTGCCTGGAAAGCCTTAAAGCAGGCTTTTTCAAAAATTTTGTTTCACTATACTTTTCTGTGGAAAACAAGGGAAATATTTTATCAGGTAATGCATGGAAGATATAAACTTAGGTGGACTGCTACTAAATATCAGTACATGGCTTTTACCAGATTCCTTAATTATGCTTTTCCACCTTATCTATATCTCTGTCACTTCTGTTTAAGAAATGAAAGAAAAAACCTTTCTGGAAAAATATGAAAAATCACGCTTCAAGCATAAACAAGTGTACTTGATAAAACACGAAAATGCTGTCCAGGGATAAATGTTTCAATGCCTCTTTAAAATTTGAGAATTATGGAAATTGACATATTTATTGCAAATGCTTATTTGCTGAGTGCTATTTGACATGTAGAATTATAGTTCACATCAATTTGTTCAGTGTCACTAATGTGCCCTGAATATACACTACCTGCAGGTCTTTTAGATTCATGTAATATGGCTGCATCGGTGGGTAGTGGATTAAGGAAACGAGATTAGCTTGATGCCAATTCCCAGTGTCTAAATAAATTACGTCACCTTCAAGACAACAGAGAAGATAGTATCTCAGGCAAAATACAGCACGCTATAGTATCTGGCAAGGTTTTTATTGTAGGATATAAAAGGAAACAGATCACTATAGTAATACAATTTAAAAATCTCTGAACATCTACTTTTAAAAACTGAATCAGTGTCTCATTTTCCCATAAATCAGTATAACATATCTCTTTCTGATCTTATAAATCAGATGTACAGTGGGACAAGTTTCCAGATGTGTTTAGCACAAACACTCTATTTTGTAGAAAATACAGAAATACTTTTCTCTCCATCACAGTCTCCCTTGCACCATGTGGAGTTACTTTTGTTTAAATTAGACATGCTGGTGCAGGGAAATACAAACACTACAAGCATCCACTGTGTAGCAGCTAAATCTGATTGAACCATCACGATCAAAATGAGAAACTCATCCTCTACAGATCTCCATGAAAAAAATCAAAAACATCTCTAGGGCTACATCTTAAAGTAAAAGCTTCACAAAGCCCATACAGACTGAAGTATAGTATAGGATCACTCCTATTCTTTGTTGTTTCACCCAAAGAGCTCAGGTCACTGCAAGAAGAGGTAAAATTCAATCATTAGAGCCCCATATTTGCATTATTCTTTCATCTCTCTGTCTCCAGTTCTCAGCTTTTGTGCCTCCTGATGTAATTTAAAACTCTATTAACACAAACAATTGCTGCAGCTTTATTCAAGGAGGATGGTGTGTGGCTGTAAATCCGCTGCTGCACCTGTATTATAATCAGCAAGCCAGTGGGCTGTGTCTCAATCCAGTCCCTTGAGAAATGGGGTTGAGTGTGGGTCCGCAGCCCAGAACTTCCAGCAGAAGCAACTGGAGCTCTGCGCCTGGGCAGCCAGGGCTGAAGAACACCCTGAGTTCTCTTCCTCCTGCCTAATTTAGGTTATCCTAAAGGAAGACATTTAGTTTGAAGTTACTTTCCTAGGTTTCTTTTATAACTACTGGAGAACAGACACCATCAGAAGATGTCTTACCTCACCCTAAAGCTGAGGCCTGCTGAAGGTATCATCAACTGCTCTATGGAGGTTGCTGACTAGATTAGAAACTGAAGTCATTGCCTTAGATCAAACCTCAAACTCAAAGAGATGAGAAGATGAGATATACTTTCTTTCCCCTGCCTTGCCCCCCAGAACCTGCTCCTTATGAACACAAAAATTATCTACAAAGCAGTAAACTAAAAATAATGACAAACCTGCTAGAACTGTAGAGCCATATAGCTTCCATTAGTAAAGTTGTATTGATTTCCTCTAGCTAAGGCTTGATGATATATGCCTGACTTAGGTATGACACTGCATCACATGACTGCTTAAAAATTACTACAGTATTTATCTGCCAATCTGCCTTTTAGTTCCCTTTGGAACTGTTCATTTATTTATGCACTGTAAAACCCTGCACAACAGATAGAAATAAAAACTCCCAAATCCAACCCTACAACATATTTCAAGAGCTGTCATTGGTTCCTGAATTATTGTAGTCACATAAATGTGGTTGTGCCCCAAATTAACCCCCTCCATGGAAAACCAGGGGGTTTCAGTAGAATCATAGTGGGAGTCAGAAACAATTACTTACATTTTTGATTGAGACAACATCTTGCATTGGATGGCTGCACACATGGCTCATGTTGTGAGTATGCTCTGGTATGAGTATGTTTTGCTTTTTTGTAATATGTAGATTTTCCATTTCATTTGTCCAGTGAAAGCCAATGTTTCCTTAGGAAAAAAAAAAAAAACACCACAGACCAGGACTTGACACCAAGCACTGTCATATTTAAAGTCCTGCATTTCTATATATACATTTTTTACTGGAACACAGTGATGAAAATAATGAAATTGTGAAGTAGGGAACAGAAGAATTTTTGTACCTGTATTGGGTCTGGCTGAGCTGGAGTTCGTTTCCCCTCAGTAGCCCTCACAGTGCTGTGCTTTGCATTGGTAGCTAGAAGGGTGTTGGTAACACACCAGTGTTCTGGCTACTGCTGAGCACAGCATCAGCACTGTAACATTCCTTCCTCAATCAAGAGCAAGATCCTGGGAAGGGACACAAGTAGGCCAGCTGACCCAAACTGACCAAGGGGGTATTCCAGAAAATATTACATTAGCTCAGATATAAAAGCTAAGGCAAGGAGCAGGGAGGTGGGCATCCATTGTCTCCGATGGCTGCCTGCTGAGGAACCATTGCATGTGCTGAATCCCTGCTGCTTGGAGGTGGCCAACCACTGATGCTCATGGGAAGTTGGGAATAAACGGTGCTATCTTTCACTTTGCTTTTGCATGCACAAGGTTTTGCTTTGCTTCTGCTTTAATAAACTGCCTTATCCCAACCCACGAGTTGTTTTCCATCTTACCCTCTCCCCTTTCTGGTTGGGAAGGGGAGCGGTAGAGAGGCTGGGTGGGCACCTGGCATCCAGCCAAGGTCAACCCACCACAGAACCTCATAGCAAACACTTTCTGGAGTCATTCATCCCATGAGCTTAAGCTTCATTTTTAGTTATGCAAATTATGCAAAACTAAATGCAAATTCATGGCAGGAAATCCAGATTAACTTTGTTACAAGTGGGCAGAGAGGCAAAGGAGAGGACAGGGAAGCAATACATGATGGCAGGTCAAGACACTGTGATGGTACTGCTATGTTAGCCAGCTGCCAAACACTGCAGGGGTGAAGCAAAGTGGGAACATTGCTGCTTCTGGCCCATCAAACCACCAAGAAAGTGCATCCCTATGTAACATTAGTGCAAAAAAATCTAATGCAATAGGCACATTGTCAAAGGGTTATTAACTATTAAGGCAACTGTTAAATCCACATAATCTAAAAAGGAGAACGAAAGCTCTATTTTGTCTCCTGTGAAGATGACTAGGTACAACTAAAAAACTCATTCTCTTTTTTCAGCCCTATTGCAGGCAGCACTGGATTCATTGGTGTAACTGAGCAGATGCAGGGCCAGTGGAGAACAAATATAGTCAAAAGGCAAAGTCTTTGAATAATCAACACTTCAGGAGCTGACATTTGGAGTTAGGTCCTATGTTTGCATGTGACAGTCTTGTGACAGTAATGTCTGTAGTTTAACTGAAAGGATCTGGCACCGACCTCCCAAGGTATTTAAGCATCTAAACCCTCGTACCATTCAGAATTCCAGATTCAGCCCTCAACTTATCTGCTGTTACAAACGCAGCAGCATCCAGTGCGGACACCTTATTAGAGGAGAGCAAAGGCTGAGACTCCCTTTGCGTACATTCATGAAACAGTTTATGAGAGCATAGGATTCAAAAAATACTAGAGAAAGGCTTGAAGTGGCCAGTTGGCTCACAGAGCAAATCTACCTGGCTTCTGGGCTATACGTTTCACGCACTTTACAGTCTGCCCACTAGATTTGAAAACACAGGCCTTGATTTCATAGGCCACTTCTGGTACTTGCAAAATGTTGGAGTCACTTTTCAAGAAGTTAAGCAAAGTCAAAAAAACAGTTTTTAAATACATTTATCTGCTCTTACTAACTCTGTTGCAGTCAAATAAACATGATTATTCCATGGACAGTATATACATACTGATATACTGAAGCAGGTCTTTCTGTTTGAGACTTTAGTAAGAGGTAGCACATCTGCACACGTTGCACTTTTATCAGCTAAAGGTTGCCACAGAAATGGTAGCATAAAATTGTGTATGACCTACTAACATTACCAATTGTTATAGTTAATACAGTAATACAGGGACCGTAATTCATGATATCACAGAATCACACAGAATCACAAAATCCCTTCCGAGTTGGAAGGGATCCACAAGGATCATCGAGTCCTGCTCCTGGCTCTGCACAGGACCATCCTCAATAATCACACCATATCAGGGTATAATTGAACCTTTCAGAGTTGCCTGAGCCCTTGGCACACAAATTTTAAATTCATAATTACATCACATACGACATCCTACATGATGTTGGTGCGTGAAGACCTAACAGATGTTACGCTATTAAAGAGTTGATATGGTTAGTTACATGGCACAATACTCATAATTATTGCTTGCTCTGTCAATTAAGTACAAGGGAGAGGAAATGACAAATTCAAATTAAAAAATCAGCAGACGTGCATTATACATGTCTGGGAAGGACATGGAGTGAATTCCCTTTCAGGCAGAATTTGCTGATGTTGCTCAGATTCTGTTATTCAGATTGTGTTGCCTCTTAATCTTAGCAGCACAATCTTTCTGTGTCAAATTAAAGTATTTTTAACTTCTTTTGACTCTTTACCCTCCTCTTCACCTTTGTTTCCAATCTGTTGTTAAACAAACATGTCTGAATTACAATTGCCCTGGAGATGACAGAGGGAGAAACATAGCAGACTGCAGAGATGCTTCCCTGGTGTGAACAGAGCTGTGCTATCCTGTAGACTGTCACAGACTGTTCTGGCTCTGGCTCTGACTGACAGGCATTGTGCAGCCACAATTACATAGGTGTTACATAGGCACCTAAAGAATCTCGATCTATAGGCTAAAATAAAACAAAAACACTGAGCCACCAACACTCCAGGGCACTCCAAGGACAAAGAAGACCCGCTTCGGTGCATTTTGGGAAATATTGAGAGAATTAAACTTCCAGCAGACAGGTTAGAATCATAAATTAATTTAAAAAGGACAGCGCCGTGGTCATTCATCACACCAAGAATATGTATGAAACCATTACCTCACATTATTTCACAGAGACTGTGAACAAAAAACCCTAATTCAGATCCACAAGTTGTTTGACTATCTAAAGCCACGGACAAATGGTTGGAGCGTCCAAGATTAGAGACCTAAGTGACTTCGCAGATTCAATTTTTGATCTTGTTCTCTAACTTCCTTTGTCCTTTGTACATTCTGATTGAGGATATCATCTATATAATTACTGTTCTTCTTTCTTTGGTGCAAAAGAGTGTGTGTGTGTATCCAGACATCTAAAAAATGTTACTGCATGCGGCGGTGGTTTGGAATAAAGGGGCACCAGAGGTTTGACTTACCAGGTGGGTAAATGCTCCCCCCCTGCTCCCCTTCCGCCTGGCCCCAGGGAGCCCGGCACGGACCCACACAGACCAGAGGAGAGAGGCGAGCAAGAGAGAGATTTATTGTGGGATAAGGGTCATATATAAGCTTCAGGGAGATCAGAAAAACACCAATAGAAATCCCTGAAAGTTTACAAAATCCACCAATAACAAGTAAGGGTTAACATCCAATAAGAAAGGGTTAATAAAGGCCAATAAGAAGACTTCTAGATATCTTCCAAGCACATTCCTAAGTAGAGAGAACAGTTTTTGAGGTGGATTTTGGGAAGGAGAACAGTGACTTTGCAAAAACTTACAAAAAAGCCATTTTGAAACATGTTTAAACAACATTAAAAACTTCTGATTTTACAGCATTTAGGCTGTTCTCTTCATTCTCTTAACAAGTCCATTTCTGACAGGAGTTTTTCCACCCTACATAAGGCATGTCAACTTCCACAACTACACTACTGCTTCTTGTGACAGTTTTCTTAGTAGTAGGTTTAGCTGCGGACTCTTCACTGTCTTCAAGTTTTCCCAGCCATGAGTTTGTAATACTTTCAAAAATATACAAAACGGATTCTCACATGAAACTGCAGCAATCTTTTGCCTTAAGAAAAATCAAAGATTATTTCACATGGAAGATTTGCCGCTAAACTACTTACTTTATAAATTCATGCTTATGGCCTTCACACTATTTTGACAATCATTTAAATAGGATAGCTATGTCTGCTTTTGTTCTCACTATAGGACCAAAGTGCCCTTGGAAGAGGTATAATTCCAAGCATTTAGATCTGCATTCCTAAAGCAGCTAAAATGCATGTGTAGACATCCTATAATTATAAACTAGTAAAGATACATGAGTTACTTTCTACCAAAAATATAACCTAAATTCAAGAACTGCTTTATCTCTAAATATACACCATCGTGTATATATATATATTTATGCCTAAATATACGCTATATTTATATCCATAAAATCTAGCCAAATGTATGTTATGTCTGGATATCAATATTGAAAAAGTAATGAAGGATCCTTACACAGTCTGCAGTTTGCTGAATCTGAGTAATTCTTATTTGTTTCCTGTAAGGAATATATTTTGGCTTGGCTCTGAACAGGTGTTTTTCACACTTGCTCTGAAAAAGAGCCTACATGCTGCAAAATTCAAAAGTAATTTCTCACCTTGAACTGCAGTGACATTTTTGGAAAACTTACAGGAGGTTATTTTGGGCCTTTCTCCAGAGTTCAGCAGCTCCTAGGTTTTCTACCAAACCCATCCCAGGACCCACAGTCATTTTTACCTCTTTTTTTTTCAGCCCATCTTAGTAGGACCTCTGGCTCTTAGCTCCTAAACAGCTTTTTCTGAATTTCCTGGTAAAAGCCCACATGATAACACAGTTTGAGGGAGAATCATTGAGGAAGAATTGCTGGTATTGTAGAACATAGATAGTTATAGAATACAGATTGTTATGGCGTGAAACCATCATGTCAGTTCTGTTATTCAGCGTGTAGAGTGTTCTCAGCTGACAAACGGTAGAATCAGGTATTTCTAATGGATATTTCCCCAGGAATATTAGGGTAAACAGTAAGACAAGAGAGAGTTCAGAGGGGTTTCGGGATTTCTCTGGGTGCTAGCAATGGTTGAGTAGACATGACTCCATCTACATGCAGCATCTCTCTCTCACTCATTTATGAACATTAAATTGTGCAGAAGTGGCTTGGACAAGTGAAGGGGGAACTCATGAGTATCTTGACTGAAAGAAATTCTCTTTAAGTTGCCCTGCACCTGCACGATTGTGAGTAGGATGGTGATACTTAATGTGTGTTAACTTTTTTCTGACATTACTTTGTGAATTACAGGGAGTTGATGGGCAGCTCAGCCAAAAAGAAATAAGGCATTGCTAAAAAAAAAAAAGGACAGTAAATTTGCAAGCAACAAGAACAGACTTTACTGAGTCCGGATGTTAGTTGTATTTCTCAGGTTTGTATTATGTTTGGAATATATTGTCCAAACCTACATAAATTACCTACTTATAGTGATAATGGGAGAAAGATTGAATTAGTTTTGAATTAGTGTTATCTGTATTAGTTGCCAAATGTGTCAGGTTTCTAGCTTTCCTAGCTATAATTTTTTTTCATGGTTGAGAGAGTACAGACTGATTATTTTTCTTTGTTTTGTTTAGATGACTAAAATGGAGTGGCAACAGAGCATTCTTAAATACATATATATATATATATTTGTAAAATTAAAAAGAAATACTGATGCTTCTTTGGCACTTTCTTTCTTTTAATCATTTAAATTCTACTCAGAGATAGTTTAATTATGTGACCTCTTATTGTGTTTGAATTACCTCCTCTCTGCTGATTAATAAAGCTCAGTGATGAAATACAAAGCCCAGTACTACTCATATCTATTGTTGTCAAGGAAAAGGAGGGGAAACAATATCAAATAAAATATTAGTTATTATGAGTCCAAGATTTTATTTTCCATCAATAGAGCTGAAAGCATCAGTCTACATGATCCTATGACTGTTTGCCCATGAACCTTTATTGCCATTGATGGAAAAGAGGGATTCACAACCTGATCCCAATTTAACAAAGCCAGTAAACACATTATCAAATTGGACTAAGGCTTTCTTATACATTGTCTTTGATAGAAAGTAGAGGCTTAAATCATATGGTAAGCAGTAAGGCTGAATGTTCAAAATCAGACATTTTTAACAAAGTACAACAAAACTGATAAACTAGTGCCAAAGATTAGAGCCCTCCTTACTTTTTTGAAAGTTTCTGTGGCACAAGAAACTCAGTGTCCTAAATGATGAGGACTTGTAAGGGTTGCCTCACAATTCATTGCTCCAATTCATTTAAAAAGCCACTTAAAAGTCAGTGTCATTTTTCAAACACAACCTATATTCATCTTATTTTCATGTAACGTTGAAAGAATTTAACAGAGTTAAGATTTGATCTAACACATTTCTCTTTCTTCTACTCCCAAAAAATCTTCTGTGAAAATAAGCAGCAGAGGAAGTACTCTTCTTCTGAAAACATTCAGTTCCAGCTTTCGTATGTCCAGATACTGGTACTCTTACAAGATGTTGATGTCTCTTCATTTTTGTCCTCTGAAGTCCTATTCCTGAACCTGCTTTCCAAACCTAAAGATGTGACACATTTCTTAGAAAGTTTAAGAGTGGTTGGAAGGCATTACTGAAGAGAATCATCTTTATAAAGGGGGCACTGATTTTATATGTCTGTTGTCACATGTGTTTCTACCGGATAGATGAATCACTCCGGATTGTAGATAGGTTAAATATTACTGATATACTAAAAGTGTGTGTGAGTTTTATTTTAGGAAATGTGTGTGGGTTTTATTTTAGGAAATATAACTTGGTAATCGAATACATATGTTAGGCTAAAATTGCAAAGCTTCAAAATATTAATAAAAGGAAGTGTGATACCCACACTGGGAGAACTGAAAAGCCACTGAATTGAGATTGTTCCCAGTTCATGAATCATTCACAGATTATTTCTAACTGAGGCACATGGAGCCATATACTTCTAAGATGACTGTTCACTGAGTAGCTTGAGTGGTTGTTTGTCTGACAGCAGCACAGTAGGGGTGGTGGTGCTTATTTGGTCATGGGTCATCTCTACGTTGCTCAGCTGGAAACTGATGTAATAATGGGAGTGAGGAATGGCAAAGAAACTCATAAATTTTGCCATCATGCTGCAGCAGATCAAATGGGGACCCCTTATTTGGTTCAGTGCTGCTGGACCCAGTTCATTTCTGACCTTTCCAGTCTCATCTCTCTTGATTATCTGTCATTCAGCCTGTTCCGACCTCGTCAAATTATCTGAGTCAGGAAAATCAGTGCAGGGAGAAAAATAATTTCTCCTGTTGGATTCCACAAGTGTAACATACTGTTGTCTAGTGATGAAAAATAGATATATCTCACTCCCATCCTAGGAAAACTTCTTTATCAGTAAAGTTGATGGAACATTTTGACTAAGGGTGTAGTTATGACACAGGCTTTCAGTAGCTTTAAGGAGAGGTCAGATGCCTACAATGAATGGAGTACCACAGGGTCCTCCCCTGCTCAATGTAAGGGGCTGGATCCCAGTAGTACCTTGATCCTTTCAATTCCATCATCTGTGATTTATCATGAAAAACACTTCCTCAAAGAGGGCTGACAGAAGTCCAGTTTTGTGTGCAGGGGGAGCTGCGGGGACCCAGCTGTTATTGTTCCTTTATTGTCTAAGAAGTCTCTGTGTGTCAGTAGATATTTATAATCTGGTATGCTTTTTAATAAGTGTTTCATCTCCCAGAGAACAGCATGCTTGATATTATTCTAGTGGTATATATGAAACACAAGTTTCATGTGAATGACAGAGCTTCAAGGGGAGGTGTGTGACAAGCTGCAATTGCTAGGCTGAGTCTGCTCAGAAACACACTAGAAAAAATAACCAAACTGCCACCTTGATTGGATCTGTTCCTGCTAATAAATTAAACAACTAAAAATAAGAACATTAAATAAAGCTTTCTGGATGCCATGAATTGAGAGAGCACTAGTGTGCCTGCACATGCACATGAGTGTTTGCAGTAGCAAAATGAAGGCCGTTTATTTCAGGCAGCACCAGTTGCCCTATATAAATTTAATTTGTTCAGAATCACATAACACATAGAGCTACCAAGAGGACATAAAAAAATCCCCTAGAGGTAATTTTCTTACAACAGAAGATTCACTTTTCATTTGCACATGAAATGTCATATCCTCAGTAAGTGTAAAATGTCACAAAAAGCACAGGATGAAATTATCTAAGTGCTTGCAACAAAATCTATGGAATTTTAAGCCTTGTAAAGAGGAAATACTTCTCTTTTTTTCCCCTTACTCCTTCCCCTGAATCCCTTGTTTTTCATACAATAATATATATGTAAGGCTTTTGTTTGGAAAGCCATATTTATATTTCCTCCAATAAACAAATGTGAGATCATGCTGTGTTGCTGGAAACAAGATAATTAGCTTTGCTGCAATATGAGAGCCTGAGGTGATGCAGTGATAGATTAGGGCACACAAACCACATCCCTAAGCATTGTTCAGCAATCAGATGAGTAAATCATGAGATTTACAATTGGAACAGCTACAGAAATAAAATACCTCTTCATAGCTCTCTGATTGCAACCAGAGCTCTGTGTGTTTTACTGTACAGTGATGCTAGGTTTCCTTGTTCATGTTGTTGAAACAAGTACCTCTTTGATGCTGCATTTGGAGAGTCCTCTTGAAATGTTTCTCTTTCAGTTAAAGCACATTAGCACTTTCAGATAAAGAGGAATAGATACAGCAGCGAGCATCAGCCGAATGTTCATTGGATATTTTGGCTGGATGTTGAAGCAACAGAACGAAATCAGTATCACATTTCTTGCAGGTCAGCATAAGTCCTGAAGACAAAGACAGCACTGAATTGAATTATATAGTTCAGACCAGCTGTAAGATGAAAACATTAAAACACAGAAATCAGCAGGATGAGACATTTCTCCATTTAGCTTTGGTAGTGAAAGGAGGTCTCTACCATATTTTATTGGCTCCTGCAAAGCTAGTTTATTAAAACTCACAGCAACAAAGAAGTATCAAGTGATTGTTCTTTTCTTTAAAGGTCTCGTTAGAGCCCTATTAAGATATAATTTAACATCATATCCATCATGCATCTGCAAAGGCCTTTTCAGAGGGTATATGGATGTGGGTCAAATTTTGGTTAACAAACCCAGTGATATCATACTATAGTTCAGCTATTGGAACTGTAAATTGCATAGGTTTGTGATGATAATTTCATTTTAAAATATCAGTATTCCCTAGTAATCTCAGAAGAACATGCACAAAATTACCTTTGGTCAATACTGAGCCTCATGATACCTTCTCATTTGGTAATTGCAGACACAACAGTCTGTGCAGCTTTGAAGGAGATATAGAAACTGTTTCCTAATGCAGAAGAGTTAAGAATTTCAGAGCACAATCACAAGATATATTATTCAGCTTCTAAGAACAAGTCTTGACCCTTCATTGAAGCTAACAGGCTTTGCACAATGACACTCAAGTAAAATATGAACCAACTGAAATAAAACCAGAGGCATAGTTATCATTGTTCACTGGCTTCTTAAAATGAAACATTGTGCTGAACTGCCCTCCGTCTTCTGGGGAAGTGTTTCCTTGTTCAAGAATCACTAACAGAATTTTTCTGTTTGCTCCATGGAGCTTCCATAGATTGAGTGTAGTCAATTTTGAAAATCAACTAAGCCTGGACATTTCATTGTCTAAGTAGGCATGATTTGACATCAGTGATGTTCTTTAAAGTCCTTATGCCCTTGAGAACAGTAAGATTACAGGTACATGAAAAGCAAATAAAAAAACTAAGTCTGCTCTGAAGGGAATCTACATGGTCAGCATCTCCAGTGAAATATTTTAAAATGGCTGTAAATCAGAGAAAAAACATAATATGAAACTCACAAGTCTGCAATAAAATATATCTTGAAAGTATGCTGTAAAGAAACCTGTTCCAAAGCTGTTGCAAGAAACCACTTCTTTTCAACAGACTCTGGATATCTCTGATCACGTCTGGCAGGTGTGCATTTTCCAGTATATGTATATTGTCCACTACGTATCCAGTGTAATCTCAGGATATTTGTTGATCCCAGTGAACACACAGATGAGATTCAGTTGTCTTTATGCATTACATATTCTGTTATACATACCTCTCTTCTCAATGCGTTCAGGACTTTTGAGAGTTAGAATGAGGTAGAATGGCAGAAAGGGTAAGAAATACATCTCTTCTATTTCCAGCCAGCTCCACAAAGAATGGGGATATGCCAGGGAGAATGCCAGGGGAATGCCAGGGACACTGGCATCCAGTTCCTGTTGCTGCTGACTTCTCCTTATCATGAGCTAGAGCACATCCACTCGCTGAACACATCACTGCCACCTGCTCAGGAACAGGAATTTGACATGTTGTTCAAACAATCTGCTTTGATGAGGCAATTTTAGTTTTCCTGCTTGCTTTATTTTTAAATAGGCTTTTTGGTGGTGAAGGTTAGAAGATATTGGAAATAACTATCATTTCTTATTTTATAAACCTGCAGGAGCCAACAGTTGGTGTTTGACAGAAGAAGACAACAAGACAACACCATATCCCAAGACAACATCTCCATAGCCCTTTCTCCATGTGCAGTATTCTTTCCCATCAAATACTGTTCATTGCTTTCCCAGTCAGAGGCCCCATAGAAAGCTTTCTGTGCTAGTCACTGGAAGATGTGCTTGAAAATATTATTCCTCCCTATAGAGAAAGCACCCTGGGCATGGGATTGGAGAGAGGAGGTGGAGTTGTCAAAAAAGGCCAAAAATTAGTTCAGCTGCTCTTCCATGATCTGTAAAGAAGAAATCTTGCCCCTTGTTCTGCAGAGATCCCTGCCTGATCTGGGTGGAAGGTGGACAGTTTGTTTCCCCTCAGGGAAAAGGCTGAGCACTGAACATCTACGCTCTTTATAGACTTTAAACTTGTTTTGCTGCCAACCTCTGTTTTACTGTTTTGCTGCCAGCCTCTGTAGCATATGTGGCACATGGACTAAGGAACAGACCATAGACACAAAACGTATTTTCCAGCTTCAATGGTAAAAGGTAAAAATATTTACCTGCATTAGATGTCCACATACATGAAAAGCAACAGCAGTAAAACTTTGACCTGCAGGATAGGTATAACACCAGTATAAGAAATAGGTCACTATGGCTTAGATTCAAGCTGTCACTGTCAGCTTCCTCAGCTTGCAGCATTAGTTGAACTGTGTTTGGCCTGGACCTCAGTGAAAGCTGAGGAAAATACAAAGATTTCCAGTTCTGAANAAAAAAAAAAAAGGCATGTATTTTGATTTTTTTTTAATTCATTCGAAATCTGTCTTTTTCTCCTTTAATAAAGAGAATATGATTCAATTCCTATTAAACACCTAATATATATATATTTATTTTATTTAAAATAAGTCATGTAAACTTTCACAGAAGCAATTCTTTTATAGAAAAGTATCATCCTACTTTTCTGTTTCAAATTTCTGTCAAAACTATTTTCTTGTATTCTTTATCTTACACTACTGAAATCTAAGTAGGGCTGAAACACCTAATGCTAGAGCTTGGAAGGCACAAGGACAAACACAGCCCACTCTACAGAGGTTTATCCATCCTGGCTGCTCCTGGCTTCAGTCCAGGCTCAGCTGTGTGCTGCTTAAATATTCACAATCACACGGACACATGCCAGGCCTCCATACTGAGGGACTGGCACTTTGCCCTTATTTGGACTGAAGGCTCACAGCTCTTTCATTTCTTCCTCCTATCATAACTACTCCAGGACAAGACAGATATTCCAGACCTCTTAACAGAAGGAGAAAGACCAAAAGTGTGTTTTCCCATCTCCATCAGGGAAGACATCTCTTGACCCACTTCTCCTCCATCTTCTCTCCACTCCTTCCCCATTCACACAAATGCTCCCACTTCCCTACCATTCCATTTCCAAATAGAAAACTGCTGATCACCATCTTTTCCAAAGAGGATCACACAACATCCCTTTGGCAATGGAGTGCAAAGGAAAGCAATACTACGAAACAAGGTAATGGAGTTTAAATTCTTCTAATGCAATTTGGAGCTGGAAACAATGAAGCAAGCCTGAGTGAAGGTCACTGCCAGCTGCACGTGACCCAGCAGCCAGCAATCCCAGGAGCCTTGTTCAGAAACTGGTGTCCCGAGGACAGGAAGTAGAAGGAGGGAGATGGCAAGGGCTTTGGAAAAGATCACAGCGTCCACAGGAACTTTCCAGCCTGAGAGCAACCTTAACTGGTGCCAAAGGAAGAAGTAATGAAAGGGATTTGTACTACAAAGAGGAAGGAGACAACAAAATGGCATTCCAAGTCTAACCCCAAGGAAAGCATTCAATGAAAAGAACAAAAATATGTGCTGAGAGGCCAAAAGGGCAGGAGGCCAAACTGGGAATGCTGAATGGATCTATCATGTCTATATCCTCAGTACTCCCAAAAACTTCTGTAATCTTACTTACAGAAACGAGACATTAGTAGTTTACATATGATCTCTATGAGCACAAATGAATAGAACACAATTGGCTCTATACAGTGACAAGCATACAGCTACAGTAGGTTAACAAAAAATATCAGGTCATAAATAGCTATATAAATATTGCCTCCATTAGCAGAAGAAGATATATACAAAAGAATATATATAGAATATATATACTCAGAATCCAGTACCAGATAGCATGTAATACTGGTCAGTGATAATTAAAAAGTTATGTGAGTCTGGACTTGGTCACAGAAAGACCCTCGGGTGAAGCAAGCTAGACTTGGAGACTTGACATCAAAAAGGGTGATATTTTTACGTGCCTTTTCCTCAGGGTGCTGTCAGAAAAGCATGGGGAGAATATGCCGATCCACAGGAAATATAGTTTGGTAAACCCTTTTTTTCAGTCTCTTGCGACCATCAGAGGTCATGGGCACAAGTTTTCTCAGATGATCTTCAGGAAAAGACTTCTCTGCCATTACAGCATATGCCTTTGGTCAGTACCTAAAAGTACTTGTAAAGTAAGGTAATTCCCCCTAAAAATATTTTAATATCAGCCAGCTACTGAGAGGTCATACCTGTAAATTACTTGTTACTCATAATTACTGTGGCCCTGAAAAAAGTGATGGACCATATGTACCAGACAAACCTTTGCGGTCGCAAGCAAGGCTAAAGCATGGAGTTATTTCCTGTGAAACATCACAGCTTTGTGTGAGACATTATCTATATTTCATAGCCAAAGCTTCTGCTGCCCACATTGAGTTGAAACATTAGAAGTAAAACTTAAAAAACCCTGTGGAAATACAGTTGGATTCAATGAACTTAAGGGTCCTTTCCAACCTAAATGTTCCTGTGATTCTGTGACTGATTCTATGACTAGTTTTGCTTTTTTGGGTGTTTTTTTTATTTTCTGGGAGGCAGAGGAATTGAAGATGTTGATTTCTACCCCTAAACATGTAACACTTGACAATGCTAATCTCTGAGCTCTTGCTGAGATAAATGAAGGCAGATTTACTGGGGCAGATTTTGAATGGCAAAAGTAGATGAGTCTACAAGTTCATTAATATTTGCATTTTTCTGTTTTAAAAGTTGGACAAAAAGGTGAGTTTTCCCCTCTGTGTGGGCTTCTTTCATGGTACATATAAAATCAGTAGAAAACAGTCAACTCCAGTACAACTCCAGTACAGAGGTCAAACCACACTCTCACTACCCCAAGAACAGACTTACCTTTTTATTTCAGTTCAGCTTCCTCACCTCAGCCCCACATCTACACGTGCACTTTATCACCAGGCTGCTATTGGAGCTCATGCTGCTGCAGAAGACATGACACACAGCACCAAGAAAACCAGAACTGCAGATTTTCTTGGTAGAAAATCTTGCTTCCTTTGCCTCCCTTGCCACTCCTAGACTGCAGTCCCTAGGCCTGTCCTCTAAACTGGCAGCAGGCGATCAGTTATAGAAGAAACCTGGGCTGTTTCATCACCAAGGTTTTTGTGCAACATTAATTTTTTTAGGGAATTGCAGTTTTCAGCTCAAAATTTTCTGTAAATATATTGTTAAGTGGAATTAATTCAGATGATCTTTTGGGACAGGGAATTCAGCATCAGGTAGACACTGACAGAGCTCATAAGCCACCTCAAGTGATTAAAGATTTTTTTTTTCCTTTTTTAATACCTTTTCAAAACTAATCAAAGATACTTTAAACATCTTTGTCATTATTTCACGCCTGATGCAACTCAGCTCCATAAATTCCTTGCAATGGGAACAACAATTTTTTGACATTCATAAGTTTCATTGCAAACATAGACTGAACATTAATTTATCACCCTGAAGTAGTACAAATGTATGATTGGAAGCAGGATGACCTATAGTAACTTCCAAATACATTCCGTATTGTTACACTCTGTGTAGTCCATGTTTGTCAACTTACATTTTCTCTGCTGGAACTGGATTTTATTAAGGTAAATCAGCAGCAAGATGGGGGTTCATATTTCAGAATTTTGTGCCATTCTACCATGTGAAATCAGAATATAAGTGTATCACTGAGGCTGATTATTCCCACCACTGCTTCTGCCCAGTTTTACGGATTTCCCACCCAGCTGAGAAAACATTTTGCTGTGAAACATCTGGCTATGGAATGTTGGGAGCTCTGAAATGGCTGGTGCATTCTCTGAAGTAGACAGCTTTGAAGAAAAGTAACATAGTTTTAAACAATCCTGATAGACTGAAAAAATATTTAACAAAAACTCACTAGAGACTTTCCAAGATCCTGTAGCTGTTGTCATAGACTTCTCTGAGTATGCTGCCCTGGTATAGGCTGATATAACTGAGACTGTGAAGATATTATAGGCATAAAAGTACAACCCCAGCAGAAAAGCTGTGAGGGGATGCACACTGGAGCAAGGAAGGAATTGTAAAAACAGAGGGAAGTGGAAAATCAAAAGTAATCAGTTTTTCTCTCATCAATGATTCTAAGAGGTGAGAGCTACCCAGCTCTACTGCAGCTTAACAGAAAGAATAGAAAATTGTCAGAGAAGAAGAAAATAGTGACCTACTTACTGACTTTGTGCATAGATAAAAAATTAATAACTGAAAACATAAAATATATAATTGTAGATAAGAATAAGTCCAGTAATTACTTTATTCATTGTAGTCTTGGGCAAAGGGTTGGGGCAGAATTCAGCCCAGCACTTGTCCAAATAGATGACTACAGCATCATCTTCCAGGGGGGGTCTGCTGAAATTCAGGCACCTGAGCAGCCCCTTTCAGCCCTGTGCATAGTTAGTTAGGCCTGATTCAAAGAGACCATTCGTGCCTTCTTGAATTCAAAATTGTTATTCTAATTTTTATTCAAAAAAAGATGAAATTTTTCTGCCATCATTCTGACACAATTCTCATTAAAAGACCAACTATTGTAGCAACTGATCTGTATCATTCCACTACACCACACAGAAGCACTTGTGTAGTGGAATGATACAGACAAACTCCAAAATCAACAAAAAAAGTCATCAAACTGTCTCATGAAGTCTCAGGAGATAATAGGTAAAGAAGAAAAGAGGTTGAAAAGCAGGGGGTTCCTGGAAAAAGGCAACATAAATTACATCACTGTGAAAGAGAGATAGAAAGCATTGCAAGGAATTAACTTAGCTAAGTGAGGTGCCCATGTATCCTACACATCACAGCAAAGTATGCAAGCAGGGAAAATAGAATCAGATTATTAAGGAAAAGCATAGATGTACAATAGGTGCCAATACTACCAGGTAGAGACATGGATAATGTTCTATTAAAGGCCAAATGTATAAGTATGTTCACAGAAAGGAGGCAATGAAAGGATTGATCCACTAGGTAACTGAGATGAGAAGTATTGAGACATTGCTCAAAGAAAGTATGAAAGTCATATCTGCAATTAGATAGATTTTTTCAAATTGACATCTTGACACATTACCATCATAAAGAATTTTTAAAGCAGCTTCATTGAATTCCAAGTCATTAGCAGTTATGTTTGAAAATATATGGAAAAAGGTGAAATGTCTGAATAGACATGTACCTACTTTCAAGAGAGAGAAAAAAAAAGGCACAGACATAGCTACTTCATTCCATTTTCAGGAAAAAACTGAAACAGCTAAATAAATAAATGATTACAAGAATATAAATGGAAACAAAGCGTTGAATAATAATCTGTATGGATTTTCAGGAGCAAACTCTGTCAAACCAATATTAGTAATTTCTCTAGCAGGGCAACAGGTCTAGTAAGTAAAGGAGAAACAACTGATGTTATGTTTCTTGACATTAGATACAATTTTGACTATTTTATACTGTATTTCCCTAGTCAAACTAGGGAAATATACCCGAAAGTCTACATTCTAGCAGTGCTTCTATGCACTGAAGACACAAAAATACAGTCAGCGATTGACGCATTTCATCTATAAAAGTGGTCAAAGACAGATCTCTGTGAAATGGTAAAAGGAGAAAAGGAAAAAAATACTTCAATGCCTTACTGCCATCCAAAACATGCCGTGGCAAGAAATACTAGGAACTTGAGTTCATGGTGCATGATGAACCATGTCCAGTTGTTTTGAATCTGATTTTTGCTATTTAATTTGATTTCCGATAGCTCTTACATAAGAAAAGAGTAAAATAAGTCTTTTTACCACTCTTCTATGGTACTTGTAATATGATAGACCTCTACAGTATGCCCTTCCTGGATACTCTTACCCTATCTGAAGTTTCGTAATAGGATTAGTTGATTTTCGCAGAAAAGCTACTTTTGAACATTTTTTTCTCAAACTTTTACAGTTGTGCTGTACCTTCATTTTGACGGGAGATTAGACTGCTCTCAGTTCATAGAATTGCTACCAGAATGTGTGCTGTTCTAAAGAAAAGGATTTGTGTCATTGTTAGTCAGAATCTGAGCAAGAGTCAAAAAGGGCCTGCTATTGCAGAAAAAGCAAACCCATAGCAATATACATAAACAGAGGTGTTCCCTGCAAATCATGTGAAGTTGCCTGTCCACTCATCAATGGCATTAGTGATGGAGAAATAACAAGAGGAAAATATGAAACCACTGCACATGATTGAGAAGAACTCGGTTGCTTGGGGTCTACAGAAGTAAACAAGCTGTGAGGAAAGGCGAGGGAAATTGGGCTTGGTTATACTACTAAGCACAATCCAGAAGGTAGGCTGGACAAAAAGTCTTCCAATAGGTAACAGAGGAAAGAGTATTAATGTGTCCATTTTTCTGGCAGGCAGGAAAAGAGATAGCCCTTTTCCCTAAGAGCAAGGAGAAGCCCAGGAACGCTCTAGGGAAATCTGGTGAAGCACTGGTGCCTGGAGGGGCTGGGGTATTCCATGAAGAAAGACCATAAAATGAGGTTAGACAGATATTCTTGTGAATAACACATGAACCTGCTCTAGGACAAGTGATGAAGAAAAAACCCTCTCCAAATTCCTCCCATTTCTGGATTTTTCTGAAGCCCTGAAAGATAGTGAATTGCTTAGCAGAACAGCAAATGCTTGAAAGTCCTTTTCTTTCAAACATTGATAGATTACATTTATATAAAATTTGTCGTATTTATCTTATGTGTTGAGGCTTTGTTTTTATCTCAACAAAGATCACTGAAAAACTCACTGACCTAACTGGACATTTCCCATATTCTGGAGAGCAAAGGCAAATATAACTTTTAAGATAACTTTTAAGTAGTAGTATTGATCCACTTACCATTTTCTCTCTCAGAAGTCTTTAATCTGGGTTAGGTTGTATACCTTGCTCAGCACTATTTATGAGACTTTGTGTGATTTGTGGTTTCTGCATTTTACAATTGGGAATGATCCCATTCTGATAGCATGGCTAGCAAAGCCATCAGGCTTCGGCAGGAAGGCTCAAAAGCTCATTCTCAGATTTTCAGCTCATATCTGTCTCTCGTAAAGCAGAATTGTTTTCTTTGTTTATTTATGAAAGAGATAAAAGAGTTTAGAGGTGTTTAGTAAATCTGTTCATATTTTTAATTTCTAGCTTACTCTCCTGAATTTAATTTTCCCTGAGGAAATCTGGTACAGGATATGTTTGTGCTTTCTTTTCACCTTTCAGACTGCTCAGAAAATGGATGGTTTTTCCTCTGCTACAGGATTGACCACCCAGTGTATCATCCATTAATACATTTTTCACGAAACACAAAAAAAATCAACAATTTGTCACATTTAAATACAGCGGTTTCTACAACCCAGTTTACAATTTTTTTAGCACTTATACATCCTTGACTGCAGAAAATTACATCCTGAAAATTTTTCATCCTGAAAATAAACAATATTCATGTTTATATAATATTTTAAACATTCCAGCATGGAGTAGTACTGAAAGGAAACACTAGGTGAAGGCACAAAGGGGTTAATGGCCTTTCTTGGTTAAAGCGCTACTTTGGACTTTCCCCACCGTGTTTGCCAGCAGTGACAAATCTAGAGGAAGGGGCCTTCCTGCAGGATGAGCAGAGAATGGAGAATAAAGACCGGAAAGCTGGAGAAATGTCAAAAAGGAGTCAGAGATTTTTTCTGTTTTAAGTGGTCGCATGAAAGGCAGTTGGAGCGTAAGCAAAGCTGTTCGTATGCCCACACAGCCTTATCTCGCGTGTGCAATAACAATAGCACCCCGCGGCAGCGGACGTGCCCTATCACACCTGCCAGATTAACCGACAGATAGCAAACCTCTGGTTTTAACTCCCTTATCTGGTTCAGCATTTGCTTCCAAGAATTTCTAAAACTAGTCATAGCCCCTCCGGGCATATTTTTATCTTCTGAAAAACTTGTAGTGGGGGAGATATTTAACCTCCCTCTTGGGTTTATCATCGTGACAGGCATGTGTCAGTCAGGCACTTGACTCTGCACCAGCTGCCACTGCTCCAGATGTGATCCTCCAAATGGCCCCGCTGTGTTTTCCTCCCCAGAGTCCTGTGCAGCAGGGCACTCGAGGTCAGCACAGATAAGCACTGTCTACTCTTTTTTTGTTGTCGTTTTTTTTTAATTTGGGAAGGAAAGCATCCACTTTCTCAACAGTCAGCAGCTTATTTTCCTGAATTGATACAAACCCCTCCCTACGCTTGCCCCAAACTGCAGATTGCTCCAAATAGTTATGTCTGTGCAGATACATCCTTCATGAGATTTTCCATCTTACCTTTTCATGACATGCCCACTGTGCTTTCTGAGATAAGTTTAGCTTGTCCCATGCCTAAGGTAGGCTTTTGAGGAGGTATATGTGTACAGCTTTCACACAGGAGTGAGCAAGCTAAAGGAAGAATTACATGCCTATTATTGAACCACACCACATTATAGCAAAACTCAGCCATTACACAGCATCCATTTAATGTATGTTCAATTTTCATCAGCTATTCACTGAACCTCATAAATGTTTGAGTAAACAGTCCTTAAAGGGAGGGACAAAGCCTATAAAACTAATACCCAGACTTTAAAACCAGCTTGCCATAGAGGGTTTTTGCAAGTACTAAAGGAAAAGAAAGAGAGTCTTTCTGAACTAGGAGATTATATTGCTGCTTTTCATGGTTAAATTTGAAATTATTGCCTCCAAGTAAACATCTGAACTTCATCTGTGTTTGAAGAGGAAAAAAATTCAGATGTGCCTTCATTTAGCAGATAAAGAACAAGTAAATTTTACTCTTGCTAAAGGTTACAGGTTTGCATTAATGTCTGAATTTGAAATTATTAGCTTTCACACTGCAAATAATCACTTTTGAAAAATTAGGGGTATTTTTCTTTTGATTCTTTCAAGTCAATTTAGTTCTGGTTAAAGCTGCTTGATTGACAGCCCTGGAAATCAACACTTTGAACACATAAGCAGTCTGGGCAGCAGGAGGTAACGTGCATAGCAGCAGCATGAATTTTCACTGGTACATCTCAAAACAGACTTCAGACACCAGATTCCACGGGACACGGCCACACTGCCCAGACAGATGTTGGCTTTTCAGGCCTGAAAAAAACAATGCTCCTCAAGCAAATCCCATTTTGAATGATTTCTGTGAGAAGCCACTTGGAAATATTGCTGAGAAATTTGTTCTCCTAGGGATCAGAGAAGAAAATGAAGCAAAGCCAACTCTGAAAAATTTTTCACAAGCTCTCCAAATTCCAGTTATTCAAACCAGGGACAACTATCAGCTCTGTCCACCCACCAGTAATTCCCGTTTGGCAGAAGAGAGGAGGGAAGGGTAAGAGGTAAGGATCATTCCCCATTTGCATCACTAATGAAAAAATATTCCTTTAGCTTTTACTATTATCATCTGTGCATACTGTACCACTCAAAGGCAAATTCTTCTGAACAAATTTAGGTTACAAAGCTGCACTATGTCAACACACGAATAGGAATGTGTGGTCAACAGCTCCCACTCTAAGGCATTATGTATAATTGCCAAATCTTTCTGAAAAAATTCAGTGTCCCAGAGGAGTGTTTTGCTGACAAAAACAGTACAGGAAGGAGATTCTTTAGATTTCTAAATTTCTATTCCTATCCCAAAGACGTAGTCACCTGCACTAGGGTTAATGCCAGTGGATTAATCCATGGGAACTGTGAGCAGGTCTTTATGTCCACGAGAAGCCTTGCAACTAATGTCAGACACTGTTGTAAGAAAGGGCATGTGAGGGAGGCAAAAGATCTGAAGGTGACCCTCTCTTACCATGAGAGCAGTCACAACATGCTCACCCTATCAAACATGCCCTGGTCACAGTCAGAATGGATTTTTACAGTGCAGTCCAAGTCCTTGATAGGTTTCACACATGAAACACTGCTCAGAGGGCAGGAAAACCCATTCTGCCCAACACAACTTTTAAGGTGAGAGAAAAAGCTAGGGCAGACCCAGGCTCTGTATTCTCTTATCTGCTCCAAACATCCAGAAATGGCATTATGATGTCAGCAACTCTTGTAATGCCCTAAGCCCCATACCTCAAACCTATAAGGACATGATTATAATTGTAATAAAACTAAGTATATATCTTTCAACATTTTTTTGTGTGTATGCATGTATATATCATAAATGTATGCTTAAATGTATGCTGTTACATTGCAACCAACTTCTCTGTGTTTCTCAGCTCCACTTACTACACTTCTGATGAAGCAATCAATTCACTATATTGTGAACTAAGCTGTTGTAACTGGGTATTTAAATTAGAACAATCTCTCTTACTCTCCAGTTTTTACACTTGCTCATATGCTCTTGTACACCACAATATTCTTTTGTATCCTCTTCCTCCAATGTACCAGTCATGTTCCAAAGTGTATGAAAAAAAAAGGATTTTTTTCAGTGCAAGGGGCCACCTAACAAAATGGGTAGAATCAAATTTCAAGGCAAATGTTATGTTTTGTTACCGTTAAAGCTAAATACAACAATTTGTTCTCATGTTATTTTGCATTTGAAAACAATAATGGGTAGAAAAATTTCAATACGGGAATATTGTTTTAAAATGTTTTCTTTGAAATATTTCAGAATCAATCTTTTCAAGTACCTTTTTTTTTCAAATTAATCACCAAGTTCAAGTCAAAGAGATATACATTTT
This sequence comes from Oxyruncus cristatus, assembly GCA_013399855.1. Lineage (NCBI taxonomy): Eukaryota > Metazoa > Chordata > Aves > Passeriformes > Cotingidae > Oxyruncus > Oxyruncus cristatus. The sequence continues at coordinate 62,743 of VXAY01006823.1, read as the reverse complement.
GAGAAGCTTCCTGAGTTCCACATTTTTCCATTTATATTAATGAATGTCTTTCATTTTTTTCTGCGTTATCCTTGATAGATGAAGCACATTTTCAAAAACATCTATACTCTGGCCTCATCAATGTCCACTTTATACTAAGGTTTTTAAGAAACTGCCAGTCAGGAATAACAATGTTCTCTGGTAAAAAAGCAGAGACTGACGAAATTCTGACCTAATTAAATCAGTGCCAATGCTTTCATTAATTTCAACAGAACTAGAATTTCACCCATGACATTTCTCTCACTTCTGGTGCATCAGCATATGCTTTTATCATGTGTTTCCCTCTCATGTTTTGCATTTTAGTCATTCACTGCACTTATTTTCTGCTTTTACCCTGGAGATGGGCTATGTTCCAGTGGTGTCTTTAGAGCCTTACTTGAACCCTGAAGACACCAGGACGGATGCATTTGCAGGATGAGTCTTTGGCTTGAAAGCAGTTCAGAATGGGAAACTTGTTTTCGTCAGTTCTTGACCAGCACTCAGTGATAAGGTTGTCAGACCTCATCAGGACTTGGTTACCACGCAAGAAATCATTTAGAATAGCTACTCTGAACAGTAATAGTGTAGCACATAATGCATGGCACATAGCACCTCACTAAACTGTCCAGTGGACAGTAGCGATGGGTGGTGTGTACAAAGAGGGACTTAATCAAAGAGAGTTTATGCTGCACACTTACCGTGAATTCCTCATTCACAGGATATAATTGCAATTCCCCAATCCAAATCACAAATGCACGTGCAGTGGAATGCATGATTCATTAAGTTTCATATTATCCAAATGTCCTACAAATTAGACTCTTTGCAGCATAGTATCCAACTTATAATGTTTTTCCATGATGTGTCTGATGTCACTAGAATTTTCCTCCTTGATATAATTAACCTCCTTAATTGTCAGATCAAACAAGCAAAAGGAAAGAACAGTACTAGAACAGATAATGTTTAATTCTATTGCTTTCCTTGCTTCTTCTTGTAATACTTTATAACTGTCAGCTCATGTTTTCATTAGGAGCCTACTTAATAGATTTGTTTTCCTCTGCCATATTAAGCCTCAGTGTAAAATATCTTCCCATTCAGTTACGATTTCCACTCAACACCTCAGCTGGCTGCCAGCAAGGCTCAGGTGTCAGGCTGTGTACCAGAATGTATTCCCGTGGGGGCAGATGGAAGAGCAAGAGATCACCAAGTCTGACTTCAGAAATCATCCTCTCTCCCCTTTTAAAGCAAACTAAATCAATAGGTTCAGCCATCATTTCAGGTTTGCTCATCTGAGGCCTGAGCAGTTCTCCAATGAGCAGCGTGTACTTACCACTCAGTAAGAGGACAGTTTCACATCTGTTGAATTTTGCTGAGGTTCAACAGAGAGAAGCTAATTAGTAGCAGTAGCAGGTCATTCTACTTTGATCAAGAGCAAATCTTAACTGAAATACTTCACTGGTTTCAGTGGAATAACTTCCTCCAGTGAGGTGAGAAGGATTTGGCCCAGGAATTGTAAAATAAGCTTCGATTGACAGCCACTTCTGCATTTGCCCTAATGAAAGCTAAATGATACTTTAATGAGGTCACAACAGAGCAGGCCCAGAGGGACTGGCATGTAGACAGGCAGCACAGTTTATTCATAAGGTTACTTGCCTTCTAAATATCTAAATATCCACCACACATTATGCAAACAGCAATGAATCTTGCCTCCAAATGCATTTCCATACAAGATATTCTCAATTTTCAAAATCCAGGGGGGAATACACATAACTTTGACCAATAGCTATCCATTCTATGTCCAGCTGGTTGTAAAAGGACTAGTGTAATAACCTAATCTGACATGGTTATTTTCTGGGGCCAGAGCATAATGCAGTAAGTAAACCTAAGCTATTACATGGGAAAGTAAGGCATTTTTAGTAAAAAAATGAAGAAAGCAGAGGCCTGCGTGAGATCAGGGCAGACTATGAAAACTTGGAGTGGCACATGGAACATAAAATGCAGCTGGATTTAGCACTCACCATGCACTCACACAGGGCATTTTGCTAAGGATCTCTTTTGGAGCATCTCATAACAGTACCTAATGTATTCCTAATATACTTGAAAACCAGACTGTCAGAAACAAGGTGTGTAGGAGTCACCTTCCTCAGCATGGTGATAATGCAATGTAAAAAGCTGTGCTACTGCCAATAAACTCCTTCTTACTGAGCTAGTCATTGCTATGTGCCGTTTTCAGATCCTGCCATGGAAAAGTGGGTTTCCTATCTCAGCTTCACATCTGCTTAAACGTATAATGAAAGCAAACCCCAACTATATTCCACCCCTTCCCTGACCGGTACTTCCAGGGTTCATTTTTTCACTTGTACAAGTAAACTGAAAAGATAAGATCTGTGAATCAGCAGAAAAAGAGGTCTAAAAGATCAATATCTAACTAGATTTGAAGCCAGCATGCTGGTTTGTAGACTAACAAATGCCTCTTTATAGTAAGTCCCATTTCCCTTGATCAATCCATGCCAGTGCAAGTTCTCACAAGTTCTCTCTATCTGAAAAGGCAAATATTTTATATGAACAGAGTGACACACCTTGGGTTACGGAAATGTCTTCAGTTCTGTCTGACATCTATCCCTGAGTATTAAAGTCCTTTGTCTTTGTATTTGTGTCTTTTTACAGAATCACAGAATGAGTCAGATTGGAATGAACCACAGTAGGTCATCTGATCCGAACTCCCTGCTCAAGCAGGGTCATCCTAGAGCACATGGCACAGGACTGTGTTCAGATGGTTCTCGAATATCTCCAGTGAGGGAGACTCCACAACCTCTCTGGGCGATCTGTTCCAGTGCACAGTCACAAGCACAGTAAAGAAGTTCTTCCTCATATTCAGGCGGAACTATTTTCTTTAGATCTTCCACTCCATATCAGTCATAATGCTCAGATACTCCTGAAAATATCTTCTTTCTTTCTAGTTGCTAAAAAATACCAAGTTCACCACAACAGATTACTTTCAATACCTCACACAGAAAGCTCGTTATCTGCCTACTTATATTCCCATTAGCTATCACTTCCTTTCCACTATGCCACTGGCTTCAAATATGTAATCTGCCTCCATACAATTCTTTTTGTTTTCTGACACAACTGTGTGAAATATTTTGCTGGTAGATACTTTTTTTTTGTTTTCCTACAGAACCTTTTTTCAGCCCATCCAGTCTAAAACAGAAATTGTTTTCTCATTTTGGCTGATCTTTTTCATTAGTCAAAGAAAAATTTGCAAATGAAAAATTATTCAAAACTGTTGAAAGTCAGTAGAAAAAATATACCTCATATTTTTTGTGGAAAAAAAAAGGTGTTAAAAAAGAGAGATAAAGTGAAGGAAACACACATATCTTCTTTTTGGCTTTTTCTTTTTTTTGTGGTGGAAAAGGATTTTTAAAATTTCTGTGTCCTCAGAAAAATGAAGTATATTTTCTGAAACTATCTTGGATATTCCAAGAAATGAACCGTTCCATTTTGTGGATTTTAATACTTGATAATAGTCCCTATCTTTTTAATAAAAGCAAAAGCATGTGGTATTGTCAAGACACAGCCACTTACAGCTCTCCATTTATATTTGCTGTGGTGAGCAATGGGGTGACAGTCCCCATATTCATACCTGCAAGTGCTCTTTATCTCCTCACAAATAGGAGAGGAAGTCACATGATTGCACAGACCTTTCTAACCACCTGCATATTCTGCTTTTCTGTCCTGAAGCACCAAAGCTCTTTACAGAAAAGGGTGTGCATTTTTCAATGCATTTGAACAATGCTTAATGCCTCCAATAAGACAGTTTGTTACATTTCAGCAGATGATACATTAACATGACAATTTTTGCACTATACATTTCACTCTCACCCAACAAACATTTCTGTCTTTGCAAGGATTGCTCTCATCCAAATCCCATGCCACTTGAGGTAAGCACAGACAAATGGTGAACTTGCACCACATTTGACTCCTCTCTCCTATTCTTATCACACTGAAATAGTAATGCAATTTTCCCTGTTGGGTAGCCTTTCAAATTTGTACCTTTCTTACAAGCAGAGGGCAAAGGTTCACCAAAAAACCTTCTCAAGCTTTACAGAGATCAGAAATTACACTGGTGGAGCTCAGGAAATGCTGCACTCTCTGACAATGAGTGGAGATGTCTGTGGATCAGCTGAGGGCTTGAACATATGTCTCCATTTCAGAGCTCTCACTTGAAACTGCCGAGAAGATGGTTTTAGGAAGTTTGGCTGCTGTATCAGTGAGCCTCACAGTCCCTTTGTCCCACTACCCAAAACTCACAGTTAAATTTCCCCATATTCTGTGGGGAAAACAAAAAAACTCCAGTAATGAAATTTATGGGCTATTCTGTCTCAGTGTTATGCTGTGTACTAGTCAACTACAAGTAAGGAAATGGAGCTACAGAACCATTGGGTAATTTACAAGGTTCAGAGTGTTCTTTATATAAATGTATTATCTTCATGTTTTGACTGTGTTTGAGCGTAAGCCATTCTTCTTTCAGATACAGGGTCAGCTTTGAGGAAAGAGAGGAAAAAGAAGCATCACTTGTCATACCAAAAGATAGGTCCTCACAACTGGGCTACAGATACTTTTCTCATGGGGTTCAAGCCATAAGTTTGGTTTCTTTGACATCTCTCTTTCTCAGCTTGAATCTACTGCCTCACTAACTTCTGCCCAATTTCTGTGTGTCCTTGGGCTGAAACAAGCTCAAGACCATGCATTTCTGGGCAGGATTCTGGAACTGATTCTTTGGTACACCTCATCCTGAAACAGTGATCTTTTTCTCTTCCATTATACCCACTTCCAAAGTCAAACATCAGTGTCAGCCTCCTTGTAGTCCAAGACATTTCCTTCTTTGAGGAAATGAACAAGCACTATAGCATATTACCATCCCTCCCTCTCTTTCAAACCCCCCATGATAATACATGATCCCTGGCAGGATTTACCACCAGACATCATTTATTCCAGCCTTTGCATATTGAAGGTTTGTAACCAAGGGGTCTGGTGGGAAACAGGCAACTTGAACCCATTCACCTTCAAGAATTGGCAGAATTCACATTAATCTACCCCTAAATCTTTTCACAAACCTACCAAGCTGAAAGTATACCTGAAATAACCTCTTTTTTTTCCACTCCTTAAACCAACAGGGAGGTAAAGGTTTGTAGGATGACTATAGGATCCTTTTACATAGCTTTCCAGCAGATATCTTGGTTTTGCCTACATAACCCAACACAACTGTTGAGGGGAACAGTGACTCCTTCCATTACTTCTAGATGAGACTCATAGGAAATGTCTGCTATTAGACTCCAAACCCTTAAACTAGTTAAAAAAGCAGGTCTTCTCATGACCTGTTTCTCATTCAGTACCATGTACTGCTCATGGACCAGGTCTCTTCCTAGTATGTGATAGAAATGAGCTGCTCAGATGGTGAAGAGCAGGTTTCTGTGTCATGTAGACCTTGTCTAGACCATGATTTTGTCAAGAAAGGTTGGACCAGATGACCCTTGAGGTCCCCTTCCATCCTGGTATTCTATAATTTTATGAACTTTAGTTCCCACTTATTTCACATCTTCCAGCACTGGTTCCTGGTGCTCTGTCACTTATTTCAGTACTGCCTATATGTCCCCTCCCAGGGCAGAAGAAGCACAGTCCTATACGTCCATGAAACTGTAAGCCAAAATGTCAACCAAAACATGGAGGTTCCCGCCATTCCTCTATAGAGACCATGTTGTTCCAGCTCTATCTTTGCTGAAAAGAGACACTCTAGTTTGTACTATACCTAGGGGTGGTAGGACACAAAAATTAAGAAAAAGTAGTAAAATTTCCATGGATTATTCAAGCACAGTCTCTCTAAAACAGGAGAAAAATCCACTGGCAATGAGTTTCTATAAATATATGGGGCCAGAACTAGACAACATATCTCTGATTGTCTTCAGCTCACAAATGAAAAACAAGTCCAGGAGAAATCATATCCTTCCAAGTCTATAGCACTATTTTCACTTAAACAAGTTTCAATAAGCTGAGTTAGCATTTGAGATCGATGTGTGCTGAATGACAGGAATATTTTGATATGATCACGGCTGCTCACAGCTGCAGGGTGGTCAGGCATGGGTGGTGGTCAGATATTCTGTGCCCACTAAGTATTGCATTGTACAAAATGAAAACATCTGGGATTTGCTTATGCACTCACTGTTAGCAGAGACTGCAAAATGACCAACCTGCTTACTCACAAATAGGAGAGTTATGAGCATTAATAAAATATTATGAGCATTAATAAAATAAACAACCACATGCTCTTTACAACCCACAGCTGCACAAAATATTGATGTGCAGATAACAAAGTTTAAGACTTGTCCAAAAATACCAAACCCTTTTTGCTGCCTTCTTTCTGCCTGCATACTTTACTTTGATTGCATTTGCTCTGATATATTCCAGCTAATTGTTGTGCCTCCACCTGAATGGAATATAAAATTAAAATAACATTAGAAGATTTTTTAGAGGTATCACATAACGAACACTTACTGTTTGATTTTAACAACTATTTCAGACATTTCTGCATCTACCTAATTTGTTATCACTGATATAATGGAAATATCAATATACTAAAAAAAAAGAAAGCATTCTAAAATTACGAATTGCAGTCACAACTGACAGAGCATATCTTTCAGAGACACTCTGTATCTCTATTTAAAATATACTCAAACTGCTGTGATGTATGCTAGTAAATCAAGCTCACAAATGTGTGTGCTGACTTGAAATGCTTCCATGAGTAAATTTATATTCTGTCTGCCTCCACAGTCTAGCTGCCTTTATAATTAAAAAAAAAAAAAAAAA
>VXAY01006823.1:0-55838 GCA_013399855.1 Oxyruncus cristatus | reverse complement strand
AAAAAAAAAAACCAAAAAAAAAAACACCAGCTACAGTGAGTTGAACATATCTTCTTAAGATCTATTTGCTGAGAGTATAAAGGCCTTGGGCTCTGCCTTGCAGCACTGAAACAACCCAGTTCATCTGATGTGTTTATAATCAGTGAACAAATGCATGGAGCTGCCTACTGAAACCAAAAACTGAGAAGTTTTCTTTATGTGTGATGCCATTGTTCCCTAGTCCAATGGAGACAGAATGGGAGGTCTGGGAAACAGGAGTTGACAGAGATTTCAAGATGCACATTTCTGCTTTGTAGCCTTGTAAAGTCATGTGCAGTCAAAGTGTTTAGCTCAGTAAATGAACTTTCACTGAGGTCAAAAGTTTCTGCAAGGCACATTTTGAGTTTGACCAGCATGTGGTTTTTGTTTCTTTTCATTTACTTAATTCTCATTAATAAGTTACAGCTATGACTGCCTTGAAAAACATGCATAGTTAGTGCCTACTGGCATGTTGAGAGAAATGCTGGTTAGTGGACTATCAGCACAACTGGATCCCGAGTGTAGATTTCCCAGTAAAAGTGTGATTTTACTAAAATCAAAGCAGGAATTGAGTTGATTTTGTCCTACATGGAGACGGCATGCTCCTCTGAGGGTTAGGACAAGTTTGGGCATGTAACAGCGAAACAGTGAAGGAGCGGTGAAACAGTGGCTGCTTTAATTTCTGCCAGTGCCTGAGCTCCAGGAAGTTGTCTTGGTCTGTCCTTGGCCAGTACTCCTCCACAAGAAATAAGGCAGCATGAAACAAGCAGGGCAGGACGAGAACCACTGCAGCCTCATGGAGGGGGCAATCTCCCTGCCTCCTCCCAACTGCCTCTTGCCTGTGCTTTGAAGAAACCTGGAGCCATACTCGTGATGTGACAGTGGCCATGACAGCAGCTGGCCATTTGGGTCCATTTAGGTAGGTCTGAGGAAACCCTAATGCCCCAAATAGTATAGATCTGTAGTCAATCCTCGTGTGACGTCCATATCAAGTTAGTCCAGCTTTCCTCTGGGTATAAAGAATACGTAGCAGTTCTCATCGGCAGCCAGCCAGCCTCTGTCTTAAGAAAGGTCTGATGTCTTTAAGGTTTTCTGTCCCGTCAGGCACTCAGTTTTGTAACATTTACTAGCAGCAGGGTGACCACAATCAGAACAGCTGAGTTGATTAAAGGGATTTGGAGAAAGACTATCCAGCAGATGACTTTTAACAGAGCTGGGGGCATTTCTTCAGGGGTGAAAGAGGTTATTTGAGTTCTGTAAATATGGAGCGTAATGCGTTGTTTGTAGCTAAACAGACCCGTATTCAGTGTAATCATAAGCAGAGTTGTAAGATTTAGGAATTGGTTTTGTGTCTTCTTACATTACCGATACTTCATGACTCAGGTACTCTGAGGGCAGATGTGGTCCTGGCTGACACTGCCACAGCTCCTGGGATGATATGCAGGGGTCCTGTGTACATGTCCAATACAGGCTTAAACATGAAGCCACATAACCTCAGTTTTCAGGCATGAACATACACAAGAGGCTCTTGAGTTATCTGAAAAGTCTCTCCCTTTGTATCTTTTCAAACTAAAACACCCTGTACCAATATTCACCTAGGGAAATGGCGTGTCTTGGACATTCAGATGGATTGTTGGGCAAATGCCCAGGGAGTGAGGACATGTGTAAACAATTGTCTTAGACAAATAAGCACTAATAAAAATCTCTTAATGAGGCATCATCATTCACTTCAAATTCTAGAATGGTAAAGCATTTAGAAACTCAACATCGCAGCTCAGCGAGGTCCACAGTGAATCAAGTCTGACAAATTTCATTATTCTTTTCAGGTAGCTTTTCCACACAGATCTCCATTTTCTCCTCTGTATTTTCTATGGTTTATTTTGTGCCTGATACCTGATAACACAGAGGAGAAATTTGTGCTTCATTGTCTCATTATGACTGTCTGTGCTCTTTAGTTCAAAGAAAAATGTATTTATCCTTAGGTTTTAGGAAACACTGCCTTTAACATGTAAGCTCATTTTCCCCAAGTCACATTTTCCCTATGATCATAGGAGCATAAAACTTGCTTTCTATGATCATTCATGCTCATAATATTAAATCACAAAATGCTAGAAAGCAGCAAATACTAAATAAGTGGAGAAAAAGTCTGTACAAACTCTCATTTACTTGCAAACAAATATTGGGAGATACTCTTTGTGTTACAATTTCCATTATAGTATGAATATAAATCACTCGAATTGAACACATTTTAATTGAATTTCCTTTTGACCATGAATGTACCTTGTTTATAAAATTTTCATGAACCTGTAAAATGAGAGTTTTTTGAACATGAAACTCTCCTGCATGTCTTGAAAAAGCTTAAAGAAAACATTACATATGTGGTAATCTTAGAACAGGTTCTGTTGGAAAGGACCTTAAAGATCAACTCCCCTGTGGCTGGATGGGACACCTTCCTACAAGAGCAGGTTGCTCAAAGACCCATCCAACCTGGCCTTGAACACTGCCAGGGGTGGGGCATCCACAGCTTCTCTAGGTGACCTGTTCCTGTGCCTCACCAACCTCACAATAAGGAATCTCTTCCTCATATCTTATATAAACCTACCCTCTTTAAAGATATCACCTGTTGTCCTATCACTACATGCTTTTGTAAAAAGTCCCTCTCCAGCTCTCTTGTAGGCTCCCTTCAGGTCCTAGGGGGCTGCTATAAGGTCTCCCTGGAGCCTTCTCTTGTCCAGGTTGAACAGCCCCAACTCTCTCACCCTGTCCTCATAAGAGAGGTGCTCCAGCCCCCTGATCATCTGCGTGGCCCTCCTCTGAACTCGCCCCAGCAGGTCTATGTCCTTCTTGTGTTGGGGACCCCCGGGCTGGATGCAGTACTACAGGTGGAGTCTCTACAAGAGTGGAGTAAAGGGAAGAATCACCTCTCTCAACCTGCTGACCACAATTCTCTTGATGCAGCCCAGGATACGGTTGGCTTTCTGGGCTGCAAGCATACATTGCTGGGTCACCTCGAGCTTAATGAACTTAAATAAAAGTTTTCAGCTCTTACGTTTACTGACCTTTTTCTCTACTAAGTCCATCATAGAGATACCAGCCTACACAAGACATCGGGATGTAGTCAAATTGTCATTCATTAACTTGGAAATCTTTAGGCTCCTGAACCTTTGTTTGGAGATTGAAACAATACGGTGTAGGATATGTAAGATACACTGCTGATTCTTAAATATGTGTGTCAGAAATCTACTGCTGTTCTGCACTTGTTAATTCAGTCCCTACTGAGAAAATAAGAAATCAACCACTCCAGCAAATCACTCCAAGGAATAACCAAATACTTTTCTTATAAAAAAAAAGAATAAATTGCTTATTGATTCCTCTCTGGCTTGTTTTGATCTTATTTACTGCTCTGTAGTCATGCTTAACTGCCTTCACACATTAAATATACTTATAAAAAAAGGCCACAGATTTGCTTCATTATTTGTTTGCATTAACTGCACATTAATAGATGAAGAGGAAAATATCCCCCACCCTGCATGCATCTGAGGCAACAACCAATTGTGAGATGCCTCTGGGCTCAGTGACCTAGAAACCAGGAATAAGGCTCATAAAAATCAGATGCTGAAGATCAGCATCAGGGGCAACCTCAGAAAGAGGATGATAAATCATTTGACAAGTCCGTAAGATGTAAGTGCTTCTGAAATACAAATATATTAAAAAAAAGATAACTCTTTAAAAATATTTTCCAGCTCTATACTTTCTGTCATTTTTGTCTCTTTGAACATTCTCTGAGATTCCATCCTGTGCACAACAACATGCTGAATGTCACATTTTTTATTACAGAATTAGGCATTTTTCTTTCATTAACATGACAAGGAATGGCAGTTGTTAATGCACAAAATCCATGAGAAAATCAAGGTTATGGAAATACACAGAAGAAAGACACATAGTTGTTTTGATTCAAGACACCGTAAGTTGTTCATGAGGTAGTTTTCAATCAGTGAGAGAATTAAGTATCTAAATAGGCATACTCCTATCAAAGGTCCTGGAAAACAGAGAAAGAAAGTCACTTGAATACGACCAACTGAATTTTAGCTTTCACATAAAATCCTGCTACTCTTAACTGGTTTCATCTTCTGACCTGGATCAGTTACAGATATGGTGTCCATAACATGTGATCTATAACAGCTAAACAGCCGTGAACATCAACTAAACTAAAAGAGAAAATCTATGTAATTTTGGTACATAACTGAGAAAGAAGCACTTCTGCAAATACACAGGAAACCTGAGAAGATTAATTTGGAGTTGTGGTATGGTTAAAACTCTGACAAAGACTTACTTCTAGGCTTATTTGGCATTTTTGCGTGGAGGTCTTTTGTGATTCCAAAATTTTACACAATTTTAGATAACAGGCAAAGAAGGAACGAAGTAAAGGCATTATGTCAATACATTGTGTGGGTACTTACTGCTAATGGGTTATCTCTTCACTTTAAATTGCTTAGACCTCTTATGCATGGATCATTGTTAGTCCTGTCAAAATCTAAAAAATAATAGCTACTGGAAAGGACACAGAAGTGATGTGGTAATGACAACAACATTACTTCCCAAAGAGAAAAGCTAGGCAGACACACTTCATAGTGTTTTAGACGTTTCACATGCGATGGCAGCGATGATGCTCATTACCAGAAACCCCAGGCACAACTCAAGACCCCGCTGCACTGAGTGCTGCACAAGCACAGGATAAAATGAATTAAGACATTTTCACACAGGAGATGAAACATAACAAAGCCAGTTTTATATCAGATCTTAGATGTGTACATGTTTCTTTTCACGTCTGTGCACACAAAAAAAAAAAAAAGGCAAGAAATAGCCAAAGATTTGGTGCTTTTGGTTTTAACAGCTTAACAAGCCAATTAGGTAGGAGCAAACCTCAAGCTTCTGGCACTTTCTCAGTGTGATTCACATTTCTCATCAGCGTGTGCTGCCCTCAGCCTGAAAGAATTGAGTGCACTAGACCATTTCTAAAATGCCTTCTTTCATGCCTGTTTTCCTGTCTGCTTTGTTTCTCTCCTACCCAGAACAACCTACGCACCACAGGAGGTAAGTAGATAAAGGCTAAGGCAAGGTACTGGATAAAGGCTCCAGCTGTCCCAGGAGATTTATTTTCCTCCTCACTCACCACCTTCATCTCAAGGAAGGTCTCAAGAATAGAAACACAGCAAGTACTTGTCACCATTCCCTGCCATCTTTGTGACTCACACGTTCATCTGCTTAATAGTTAAATTTTCTTTTTCTGCAACTTTTTAATGTAGACACTACTGTCTGTGAATAGGATAGAGTGGGAAGGCATCCCACAAGCTCAACTTATGTCGCCTTGCCTTGGCTACCTCAAATTTAAAATACACAAATGCAAACAAGAGGAAATATGTGCCAAGTGAAGCTACCTTCTCTTGTTTATAGACATTTCTTTATTTGCAACTGTTCTATGACCCAGCCTGCCATCAGTTCCATTCTAGTGGCTGGGCAGGATAATGAAAAAGATCAGGTCTGGCCTTCCCACCCAGTGCAGATGAGTAGTAGGTCTCTGGAAAAAAACTCAGTGTTTCTCTGCTGATGTATTATCTTTGTAACTGGTAATGACATGGGTGAAAGAGGGGAAAGCAGGAGGGAGAACTGGAATTAAGGGTCCCTTTGTTCTTCACTTCCTGTTGCATCTCCTGGCTTCTGTAACATCACATACAGAAGTATTTGCATTTCACAGATGGGGTTTTCATGTGTTATTTCTGTCTTGACCAAAATTAGCAAGTGTTCAGAGTTTTCAGAAGCAGATTGTTTCAGGTTTTTCAGCTCGTTTCGCAGACAAAAGAATCAAAACCATTTGAAAGAAGGTCAATAGGAGTTAAGTATATAATCCGTTTAGGATTTAGCAAATCCTATCCAGACCATTTTCATTTCTAGGCACCTAAACTACCTCTGTAAACTGGACCCTGTATAAATTTCTGAATTTTTGGTGCTTAAAAGAATTGAACCACTGACTTGTCCAGGTTTCTTTCACTGCTCCTGCCACTGCAGAAAATACATCACCATACTGGGGTGTCTGGTGGGCTCTTGCGGGGAAGAATCAGGGAGACTAAAGGGTGCAGAGACTAGGTTGTTCTTAATGAAGAAGCTGAAACACCTGTTTCATTCTACACATGGGATAGCACTGCCTATAGCAGAGTATGATAATGTAAATGAAAGAAGGATTTTGTAAGACATACTTGAGAAACAGGATGTTGTCATCAGTTTTACTAATCTCACAGTGTCCTAAAGTCTGTTATAAGATATTGGACTTGGTAGATGTATTTGAAGAAAATAAACGTCTGGTCAAAACAATAGCAGTTTGCTACGTAAGAATTACTAAGACATACTGCTTACAGCTGTTAAATACAGATGGCACTAGTGTAATAACTGTGACAGCATGACAGAAAGTTATGACAGTAGCTCACAGTTGTGACAGCACAACTAGGCAAGCATTTAATCACTTTACAGGACATACAGGATAAAAAAAGCAGTAATTCCAGGCCAAAATGAAAACATTCCCACATCTTCTAAAAACTAAAAACACTTGTACCAAGAGCTTAGTTAATACAGAGAAATTATTCTAGTTTTGAAAAAGCAGCACTGCCCAAGAGCCCTGAGGAAATCACACCCCCTGAACCAATGCTCAAGCTGCTGCAGAAGGCTATCCTTATCTGTTCTGTAAGCTATCATCATCTCTTTCAGCTGGGTGAAAAAAGGTTAGCAAGTTGTTCCCCATTCTGGGAACCATAGCCCAGATTTCAAGGAGTAAGAGGAAGGTGCCCATCTCTTCAAAACCAAGGTGAATAGGCAGGTGTACAGCAAGCCCTTTCTTTTCTCTTAGGGCCGTACCCGTGCAGCCTCTGAGGAGCTTCAAGCTGATCCAAAAAAAGAGAAGGGGCCCTTCTAGTTCTAAGTGGAACAGAGGAGCAAAAGAGCTGTGCTTACTCCACTCCTCCCACTGGCTCAGCGCTTCAAACTTCACAGATGTCTTCAGCCTTCCCACAAAGGCTCGTGCTTTATCACGGGACAGCAAACAAAACCTCTGCAAAGGTTTTTTAGGATGGAGATTGAGCAGAGCCACAGGTCTAAATCTTGGATTGGTGAGACACTGCAGCCTGGTGAAGGCACATCAATTCAAGATCCCAGGCTGACTGCAGCCCTTGTCTCTGAGGAGGAGCTGCAGTTTATAACAGCAAACAAAATTAGTCATTTGATACTTTCAGCTGCAGGTTACAAAATTACAATGTGTCACTCTTTTTCTTGAGTGAGATTAAAATGTGTAACTCTGCTGGCCCTCCCATGCACACAGTGGAATGCCAATCAAAAGATGAAAATATTGTTAAAATGCCTATTTTCACTGTACACTGAAATTACCTTGAAGGGGGATTTATATTCTATTTCAACCTTTCTCCCTCAAAAAAAAAAAAAAGTCAAGTTTCTGTTATTTAAAACTGCTTTTAATGTTGGGTATTTAATGTACACATAAAAAGTTTGCTCTGCTTGTTGCTTGGACACTGATAAAGGCATATAAGTCGGCAGACACTTGACATTTTTGAATGATGAAAGACAATCCAGACAGCTTAGATGGGTCAGAGAGGAATCACAATCAGTTTGAACAGTGCCTCCTTGGTATCAGACTAAGTGAATATTGCTACTTTTAACAATATCTCTTTTTTTGCAGTACTTTACCCAGAAAAACAATCCCATCTTTTAGCTGGTCCCATAATACTTCATAATAACCTAAGCACTGCTCAGGTCAAAGAGAAAAATTAAGGCAAATGCAATACGAGCAAATGTTTGTAAACTGGCTCAGTTTTTTTTCTGTGCATGGTAACACTGAGTAAAACTCTGTTGTCTGTCAAACCTTTCTTGTTAGTGCTGTAATCTATCCTTAATTACTGCTCTGAAGTGAAAAAAGGAGCCACAGTGGGCGCATGTAGAAATGACCGCTGTATGCCAGGGAAAACATCTTGTATCTCCTAGCAATGCCAGGGGCTCCAGGCTTTGCTATGGACCCAGGAGTTTCACTATTTGCCAGTTAAGAGAACAGGATTTTCTCTTTGTTAACACTTGTATTGGGTTTGAATGTCAAGGTTCAGGGGGGTAGGGGGGGAGGGTGGTACAGGGGTGGATTCTGTAAGGAAGTGCTAGAAGTTTCCCCTGTGTCCAATAGAGCTAATGCCAGTCAACTCCAAGATGGACCCGCTGCTGGCCAAGGCTGAGCCCATCAATGACTGTGGCAGTACTTCTGGGATAACAGATTTAAGAAGGGGGAAGAAAACCCTGCACAACATCTGCAACCGTCAGAAGAGAGGAGTGAGAGTATGCGAGAGAAACAACACTGTGGACACCAAGATCAGTGAAGGAAAGAAAGGAGGTGCTCCAGGTGCTAGAGCAGACATTCCCCTGAAGCCTCTGGAGGACCCCATGCCAGATTAGGTGGACGTGCCCAAAAAAGATTGTGACCACCTGGAGAGGGGAGCCCATGCTGAAGCAAGTTTGCTGGCAGGACTCGTGACCTGAAGGAGAGCCACGCTAGAGCAGCACATTCCTGAAGGACTGCACCCCATGGGAGGGATCCACTCTGCAGCAGTCTGTGAAGATCTGCAGTCTGTGGGAAGGAGACATGTTGGAGAAGATAATGGAGGACTATCTCCCATGGGAAGAGTGTGAGGAGTCCTCCCCCCAGAGAGGTAGGAGCAGCAGAGACAGCATGTGATAATCTGACCACGATCTCCATTCCCCATATCTCTGCACTGCTGGGAGGATGACGTAGAGAAACCAGGATTAAAATCAAGCCCATGAAGAAGGGAGGATGGGAGCAGGTGGTTTTAAGATATGGATTTATTCCTTATTACCTTACTCTGACTGGATTTGCAATAAATTAAATTAATTTTATTGAATCATAGAATCGTTCAGATTGGAAGGAACTTTAAAGGTCATCTAGTTCCATGGGCAGGGATGGCACCCACCAGACCAGGTGGCTCAAAGACCCACCCATCCTGCCCTTGAACACTGCCAGGGATAAATCACACAGAACTTCTTCGGACAACCTGTTCCTGTGCCTCACCAACTTCACAATAAAGAATTATTTCCTAATACCTAATCTCAACCTATCTTCTTTCAGCTTAAAGCCATTCGCCCTTGCCCTATCACTATATGCCCTCGGAAAAAGTACCTCTCCAGCTGTTTTGGAGGCTCCCTGTAGATACTGGAGGGCTGCTTGCTATAAGATCTCCCCAGAGCCTTCTCTTCTCTGGGCTGAACAACTCCAGTTCTCTCAGCCTGGCTTCAGAGGAGAGGTGGCCTAGTGCTTTGATCATCTTTGCTGGTTGCAGTATTCCAGGTGGGATCTCACAAGAGTGGAGTAGAGGGGGGAAATCAACTCCCTCAACTTGCTGGACCCAAAATACATTTTGCCTGTGACAGTAACTGGTGAGTGATCTCTCCCTGTCCTTACCTTGGCCCACAAGCCTTTAGTTACACTTTTCTCTCCCCTGCCCAGTTGAGAAAGGGGAGTGATACAACAGCTTGGTGGGCATCTTGTGTCCATCTAAGGCAACCTGCCAGAACAACCACTCCTAATTTATTCCAAGCTTTTTCTGCTTTCGAAGCTCTTCTCAGAGGTTTGTGTTGACCTGCTGATAACCAGGGACTGGAGGCCTAGAGGTCCAAATTTCTACAGCATCAACACAGCAATTTGGCTTCAGGATGCAACCAACTGTATTTTTATTGAATAGCAGCAAAATACTTAGCAGATTCATATGCTTTGGATTTGACATCCCTGAATAAAATCACTTTATAAATGGATGAAGGAAATTGCACCCCTACGTTGGTGACATTTTTTCTTTTCCACGTATACTGCATTTACAGCCTAATCAAATGACTTCTCTTGGGCCCATGCTTTGCCAACACCCAGTGCTTCAGAAATAAGATCACTACAATAATAAAGAAAATGTTACAGCTCACATGCAACACAAGGAGAGGCCCTGGCAGAGTGAAAGCAGCTTATCTTCAAAAAAGGAAATAGAGATGTCTATAGAACTAGAATAAGCATGTCTTTTGCTACCAAGAACTAATCAGATAAACTTTTTAGTAGCAATCTTTGAAAGACACTAAGTTTGACACAAAGCAAGGGAAAGCACAGCAGCTAAATTAGCTATCCACCCACATTTTTGCACTAAATTTCTACTTGAACATTATTAACCATCCATGTCATTGTTAACTTCTCTGTGGTGTGTTTGCATTTTCCCTATCAGCATATGCATAAATCTATCTAACGCTAATATAAATGTTTAGTATGGGAAGGGAGAGACTATCCACACTGAATATCTAATCGAGTTAAACCAAGCTACAGGAATCTTTTGAAAAGAAAAAAAAAAAAGAAAAAGAAAAAAAAAATCAAACATTGTAGTCCCCAAAATTTGAGAGATGTTTTTAGTAAACACATTGTGGGATCTTGGTCTTTGCAGTCATAGGGCTACCTAAGAGTTGTTTAACATCTTTGCAAAACATTATTTCTTTTGACATGTAAATCAACAAATAAATTTGGTCAACAATATAAACACTTGTAAACGTTTAACCAATTCTTTAAAGGCTGAAATAGTATGAACAAGAAAGAACCTCAGTGGGAGCTGGAAGAGTTCCATATATTCTGCTTTTTTAAAAATAGCAATAAAAGCATATTCCATTCACTCAGATCCTTAATACTGAAAAACATTTTGGGTTTTTATATAACATTAAAATTTTAGAGTATTTAAGTGGCATAGGAACTCATAGTCTCATAGATTTTAAAAGTGAGATGGCAAATTTGTGTCTTTTTACAATTTTTGTCTGAAACTCTAACTTACAGGTAAGCTGCTCTGACTTGAGACTCTACACAGATGTTGCTACTTGGTAACTGCTAGATGCTTTCCTTCTGCATTCTGCCCTAAGGATCCTGCTTCCCCTATAAGTAACCATGTGTAGCTCACACTGTGACATGAATTCAAAATGCAGTTTTGCACTGTCTAAAATGAAAAACTTATTAAAGATTTATTGAAAGATAAAAGTAATAATTTATAAAATTTCACAAGAAACATTTGTATCTTATCTGAAAGAAATAATTGAACTTCTGGCTTGATGGAAAATATCTCAATTTATTCACTAAGAAAATATTCAACAAGCTTAAAGAATAAAAACGTTAATTTTAAACTAAATATTAAGTCATTGTCCCTAACATCTGGAGCATATTTCAAAGCTGCAATGAGGCTGAATGAATAATCTAATTCTTTCTGATACATATAATTTGATTACGGATTTAAGAGGCAATAAATATATAGTTCACATTATCTCCATAAAATTGTTCTTTTCAGCTAGAGAAGAGAGTAATAAAGTTCACAGTTATCCAGTATAAAACTACTGAATAAACATTTATGCCCATATAGGAGGACATATGATTCATTATTCCCGGACATGATGATCACTTAAAAACATTTCTGGTTTTACCTGAGCAGCATCTATTGCCTGGGAAAGCACATATATTAGTTGCAAACATCATTAACTCTTTTCACTGTTTTCATAGAACCTATTAGCGGTAAGTTATTCTGTTGGTACTCTGCTGTTAGCATGAGGGAAAAAGTCCTTTCCCCCTCACCATGTATTTGTAGAGTAGTCTTTTAAAAACAAAAGCTGTTAAGGCAGTGGTATAGAGCATGTATGTGTGCATTAACACATCACACACATCATTTCTAGGCAGCATTTGGAGATAGTTTAGTAAAAGATTTAAAACTGCCTTTGTGCCTTATCATACTTTGATGTCCTATGGCAAATATTGCAGGAATAACACCAAACCCAAAAACACAGTAGACGAAATTATGTGCAGCAGACTGTGTGAGCCTGTGCTGCCCAGCTCTACTCCAAAACCACCCTGGCACTGAGCTACAGCATTATGTGAGTTTGATTTAGTTTTCCATAACTTTGGTGCTCTCAGTAGGTGTATGGCCAAAATGCACAGTTTGGGCTCTGTCGGTCACCAAGAGCAAGACATAAGGACACAAAGGGACAAATATAAGCTATGATGTTAAACAGCCTCTTTAGGTGGTTGAGCAACACTCAAGGTACCTATAAAACACACTGCCAACCTGCACAGGGGTGAAGAGACTTGTTTTGGACTGCTGAAGCTTCCAGCAGTATTTGATGAGGCTGCTCTTCACTCCTTCCCAGCAGCCAGCTCCTACGTAACAGGGACAGTGGAGTAGCCAGGTCATGTACATGTAAACACTTACTTCTGTATAAAGTAGCACGGAATGACTGGAGAGCAGCCAGGCAGAAAGGGACCTGGGAGTTTGGATTGACAGGAAGCTGAACATGAGCCAGCAGTGTGCCCAGGTGGCCAAGAAGGCCAATGGCATCCTGGCCTGGATCAGGAACAGTGTGGCCAGCAGGAACAGGGAAGTGATTCTGCCCCTGTACTCAGCACTGGTGAGGCCACACATGGAGTGCTGTGTCCAGCTCTGGGCCTCTCAGTTCAGGAGGGATATTGAGGTGCTGGAGCAGGTGCAGAGAAGAACAACCAGGCTGGTGAAGGGACTTGAGCACAAGTCCTATGAGGAGAGGCTGCAGGAGCTGGGGTTGTTTAGCCTGGAGAAGAGGAGGCTCGGGGGAGACCTCATCAATCTCTTCAACTCCCTGAAAGGAGGTTGTAGCCAGGTGGGGGTTGGTCTCTTCTCCCAGCCAGCTGTCAGTAAGACAAGATCTTAAGCTCTGCCAGGGGAGGTTTAGGTTGGATATTAGGAGGATATTCTTTACAGCAAGGGTAATCAGGCATTGCAATAGGCTGCCCAGGGAGGTGGTGGATTCTCCATCCCTGGAGGTTTTTAAGGTGAGACTGAATGTGGCACTTAGTGCAATGGTCTAGTAACCACAGCACTGTTGGATCAAGGGCTGGACTTGATTATCTCAGAGGTCTTTTCCAACCTGGCTGATTCTATGATTCTGTGATTTATGTATTTCTCTTACTTGCTGTCTGAGTGCAATTGAAAGAAAATAAGGCAATGTTTTGATATTTTATAATCTTGAAACGTATCACTACACCACTGGCAAAAATAATAACATTCTGTCGGTTCTAGTGATGTCAGTCCTGTTACATCACCGTGCGTGGCCACGCTGCAGTTCTCTCATCTAACCTAAGCTTACTCTGCCAAAACCAGGCTGCTGAGACAGAGAATCTTCTGTGGAGCCCCTCCTATTCTACTGACATCTCAGGAGTTATTAGCCAGCTCCCACCCTGCCTGCAGACTTCAAAATATATATGTGTAGACAGACCAATATTCAAAGACAGACCAATAATTGGGGTGAACAGTTCTACACTAGATGTTAACTGGTATATAATCCAAGGAAGCTTATTGCCACCCAGCCAATTGTCCAGAAAGACATTCTCTCTGATGCTATATCAAAACCTGCAGGCTGGAGAATGGATCCAGACTGAGGTGCACCCTCTAACCACATGATGATAAATCCTTTTTCCTCTTTTGCTGTCCCCCCTAAATTGCTTCCATAGCAGGAACTTGGACAGCTGGATCAGAAAGGAGCTATGGCACATCCCAGCCACACGTTCAGAGCACCAGGACTGCAGGGTGAGCAGAAGAGTGCTGCAGTCGCACAGTCTAGATGCAATCTCCTGGCCCCCTCCGGAGCACCAGATGATATCTCAGATGTGCTGGTTAAAGGAGTCACTGTTCATGTTCTCAGAATGAAAGTGAGTGAGGCAGTAGCTTGGATTTTTGGGAGCACTAACAGTAAAGCCAAGCAACTGTTTTAAGTGCCTTGAAGAGAATGTGATACATTTTCCAGCCCTTCAACTCCTTATAGTCAGGAACATGTGTCTTCTTGAATGGCCAGCTCTTGTTCTTGTTTCCAAGTAACATTTTGAGTGAAAATCTGCGAACCACACACTGGAAAAAGTCATGTTCTGCTTGGTTCTACATTTATAAATGAATATATAGTTCTAAGGGCTAACATTCATCCTGAGGAGAAAGAGACTGCAGATTTTTAAAGATAAAATAACATTTTAAAGGTTTTGATTTTTTTTATATGCTTTTTCCTTTCCTCTCCGCCTTCTGAGGTATCCTAGAGAGCTGCATATGGTTCAAGCAGATTATACATTTCATCAGGATAGGTGACAGAAATGAAGAACACAGCTAGACACTTCAGAGCTGCAGAAAAAATGAAAGCAAGCTCTTTCCATAGATTTTACTTCTAGAAGACACCTCTATTAAAATGTAGAAGGGAAGCTATGAAATATTGAGGAAAAGGCAATGAAATGTGGAAGTTATCATAAATCGAGAGACACAAAAATCTTGGAAATACAGGTAAGAGCAAAGTTCAAACTTATCAATGCTTCTATTATGGTTTACTGCAGTCTGATTTGCAGAATGTACAACTCCAGACCTTTTCCTGTGAAGCTCTTGAAGACTGTTCTGGTCAATAAGATTCTCTGATATATACCAAATTATTTTCACAGTAACAAATACAATTTTACAAATATTTAGTCAAACCCTGGTATAGATGTAAAGATAATAAACATCACATTATCATTTCTTTCGGCTGAATATATGGAAGTAAACAAATATTTGAAAGTAATTACTATTATTTTGATTAATGCAGAATAATTCTTCCTTTTTAATACTCTGTTGAGTGATAAATATTTACCTGATAAGAGAAATCAATGTTTCAGAAAACATAAATACAAATGGAAAAAACATTATTTTGTCCAAATTCTAAGACATTACCACAAAGGGAAAATAAAATGAAACACCTTATATTTGTATGGCTTGTGTTCAGGAAATACCATCATCACAATTACTTGTCTCCAAGTTACCATTAAGGCCGATTGCATGGGTACCATCCTTGCAAGACTTGTCCCTGTTTGACAGTAAAGCACGGAGAAACTCCAGGTGCTAAAATAGCCAGTGGAAGCCCCACGACTTTTGTTGTCAGGTCTGTGTGCTCTCCCACCAATGATCTCATGTGACAATTAAACAGGCACTAATACCAGTATAACAGCAAACCTTTCCTTTTATAAATACCTTCCATTTGCTTTTTGCATTACATCTTCCCTTACATGATCTTACATGGTTTCCCCAATAAAAACATGACAAGCGATTGTTCTGAATTAGCCATTGTGCTATAAATCACAGATTTTATCATTTCTGATATTTTGACTACCTGAGCCCTCCCTAAAAAACATTTTTCTGATCTCCTAATGACACATGCTTGTGAAATGCCAGCATTTTCAGCATTTGATCACATTGTGAGAGGGGTTGTCTCGATAAGCACTGGAACTCCTCAGTTGCTGAGGTGGTCGACTAACATCTCTCAGCATCATTGTTTCTATTTCATCTGAAATTCCATGGTAACGAGTCTTTAAACTGGCAGCAGGGAGGTGGAATAATGTAATTTGTAATTTAAAAACTGTGTAAAGTGGGACAAATTGTAAGGTATTTGAGGGGATGTTCTCATTTCAGTGAGCTGGGCTAAAGCAGCTCCCTCCTTAGCACAGGGGAATGCAGAACACTTGGGGCTCAAAATGCAGCATTTGCATAACACAGCAATTCTCAGCTGAAAGCCAAAGAGCACCAGAAAGACTCAGAAGACAGCAAGATTCTCGTTAGTGGCACTACTCTGTGTTGCAGTGGTGCCAGGGTGTCCTGTTAATCAGGGCAAAGGCACAAGTCTACAGAGACCTCAAAGAGCAAGTGTTGGTGGCCAGTGAACTGGGCTGCCAGATCCCTCATCTCCAGGCTTGGTCCACTTCTGGAGGTGTTCAGTGAGGATGGACTAAAAATCTGAAGTGATTTTAGTTACATCTTAATGACTAGTTTCAACAACAGTAAAACCTGAGCCCACCACGAACCTACTGTTTCCAAATTGTGAAAGTACTTGCTGTCTGTTTTCACGTCCAACAGCTTGCCAGTTGAGATGGTCAAAATATTAATCATTGCTTGACGTCAAATTAGTGAGGGGGAAATGTCATCAACAAGTTCTGGTTTTGATAAAAATGTCAAGACTGAAAAATGACAGTTAATTAATATTAGAAATTCCCATTTCATAGCCACAATTTTCAGGTCTAACTGGTAGTGATTGTAAGCATGCAGGATAAGTTGACGTATCATCTTCAATTAAAATTAAAAAAACAATAAGTTAAAAAAATTTCTATTTAGCCTTAAATATGTTCCACAGATATCCATTTAGGAATAATCACAGTGATGAGTCTATTAAGCATTGTCTCATGGACTCTTCAATTCAAGGCAGATTAAATGCATTGGCAAAGCATTTTTGTAAACTTAAATGCACTTTTCTGCAGTGCCTTTTCTCTATTTATTGTGATATTAGAGGAAACAATACATGTGAAATCTTCACCTAAGACTATGAGGCTAAGGAAATGTCTAATTGTATGAAGGTTTAGTTTGGACTTGCTTTATTGTGCCATTTTCTAAAGTACCATACAACTTACTATTCATTAGTATTCATGCATTGTTATCTCTTAAGGCTCATGAATATTTCAGCAATATTCTCTGAATGCCTGTTATGAACGAATTTGATTGTGGGAGAAACATCTGTTCAGTTTTGGATGCCCTTGCTCCAGAAAGATACAGTCAAGACTGATAAACTTCAGACACACACAGCTATAACAGTGACTTAAGCTGCGGTTACTTAGTCTAAAGAAAAAAGGTAAATCTGGTCTATAAATGGCTGAATAGTTGATCCCCCTCTCTTCCTGTGACTGGACTCTCAAAATGCAACCAAAAGCAAAAGCAAGGTAAAAGCATGAAATAAAAATGGTGCAGTGCTTGAAAATAGGTCAGTGTAAGAAGGAATTGCAATGAATAGTGGGTCAAACCTGCCAATCCAGCTCCCTTTTTGGTGCAAAATTACCCCCTCCCTTTACTTTTATTAAACCTATTCACGTGCTATGCAGTAGGACCATTCAACACTTTCCTGGAGAGGTAACATATACAAGCTAGCAGATCTACTCTTCTGGCTTAACAGTAAATCAGTAGAGGCTGGAACTTCACTTTTCCTTTTTATTTTGCTTGTCTCCAGAGTGACTATTTGTTATAATAATTAACCAGTGCCCGGAGTCCAGGAGTAAAGGATTAGTAGACAAACAGCAACCAATAGCAGCATGTTCCTGGAAAACCAGCAAATTTCACATACTCCTTGGCTCAGTTTAGAAGGAAAATCACAGCTTTCTGTGGGGCCTGCAGTGGAAAAACAAGATTCTGGAATAATTTATCTGGCCTGAATGTCACAAAGCAGCAAACACAAAGCAAACTGAATTGGAAAAGTAGCAGGACTGGAAAGAAAATGTATCAGCTCAGCTAAGTGGGAGAAAATTTTGCATTTCCTATCATTCCTCAACTGCACTGCAGGGTTTCAAGCTCTCAGGAGTGAGTTTCTCTCACTGTTTCGTGGCACATTCAGTCCAGGTCTTTTCTTCTGGTTACCCTGTTTCCAAATGAGCCTAAGAAAGCGACTGACAAAGGAATCACACCTGTTTCAAAGCTTGCTGAAACGGTGTCAGGGGCATTAAACTGTGTAAGACGAAGTCCAATTCTCGTTGAAAGTTAAGTCTAAGTGGGATACTCTTGTGACTTTGTAGAGATCTCTCACTGATATTGTTTTGGTTCTTAAGCATGAGAACTAGCAATCATCTGCTCCGGAAAATTCACAAGGGTGGTGACTACTGGTGATATGAGGACTAGTAAAAGTTGTCCTTTTTTAATAGCTGGTTTTCTTCTGAGACAAGCAGTAGAAAGACTACAGTAAAAATTTGCTCTTAGTTTCTAGAAAAAGATGAGGGTCTCTGAAATGCTGATGTTACACAATATGAAATCCTAAGCTAACTCTATGGAGAGACTTTGAAACAGGCACTAGCTGCAGCATTCTTGTTTCCTAAATAAACTACTCTGACTGATGAGCTGCTACACCAGTTCACAGATGCGCAAGTGTCCCCACAGTGCTTTTGACATTTCTGAGCATTCAAGCTTCTCCTGGAGAAATGGTATCCAGGGAAAAAGAAAAAATGTACTAATTTTGCTCATTAATCTTTTGGCTTTTCTGAGGTGAAAGTCAGAGCCTCTCTATAAGTGGATGGTCATGATATGGACATTTGTACCCAAGGAATGTTGTCTCTGCAACACCTTGAGGAGCACAGAGTAAGCTCTTGATGCAAGCACCTCTTTCTGGAGGGATTCCTGACCTAATTCCGAATAAACACTCCCAGCAGAGACCTATTTGAAAGCAGGCTTTATCTCCTATTTAGTCATTCTTGAAAGAGAGCATATGCTTTACGAAGCAGATCCTAAATTAATCTTCTTCTCCTTTAACAGAAAGATCCCAAAGCAACTTCTTGTCTTGTAATATAAAGAATAAAAATATTTTTCTACACCTTCTAGTCTGAAATTATTCAGGATAGAAGGTAAACAATCCAAGCTGAATAAGACTGCCAACAAAAATAATTGCTATTACTACATGGTTCCACACACAAATTTCTACATATTGATTATGTCTTTGCTTGGGGGAAGGGGGGGAAGGGGAGGGAGAAAAAGTGGCTCTTCCAAAAAGATTAATAGGACACTTGCAAATATTTTCATTTTCATAAAAAGATTTTGTCAGCATCTCAGTTTACTGAAAAGAAACAATTACTTTTTGACAGATTTTGGTAACTAGATTTTTTACCATATTTTAGAATTTTGCATTTTTGGTAATCAGAACTGACATAGTAAGAGAAAAAAGTGTCTGTCTCTTAGTGGAAGAAAGAGAAAATCCAGTCAAAGCAAAGATAACAAGATTCTTCCTTCATTTGAATTCTGGGTGATGCAAGGATAATGTTACCTCACTGCTACTTACTCAGGTGCAAAATTGGTAATTAAAAGAAGACACAATCTCATGTACTACCCCAGCATTTCTATCACTTCTTGATCCATTTAAAACCTGTAATTCTGAAAAAAATAGCACATGACATATTTGCTGAGGTATTTTGGAAAGCAGCCTTAGGGTTGTAACTTAGGGAATTCAGGAAATCCCCTGGAATTTGAATACTGAGACTATGTTTGGGCATTGGCTAACACTAGTTTTCCAAGTATAACTTCAGACATTAGTTTCATCTAATAATGCTCAATACAGCTTTCAATGAGTAATCTGATATTGGAAAGCACCATAACTGTACAGCTACCAACGCCAAAAATTCATGAATTGGCATCCCTTTGGGTTCACAGAATCACAAAATGGTTGGATTGGAAGAGACCTCTGGAGGTCATCTCGTCCAACCACCCTGCTCAAGCAGGGCCACCTGGAGCTGTTTGCCCAGGACTGTGTCCAGACAGCTTTTGAATATCTCCAGGGTTGGAGACTCCACAACTAATACCAGAGCTCAGTCACTCTCTCATTAAAAAAGTGTTTTCTGATGTTCAGAGGGAACCTCCTCTGTTTCAATTTGTGCCCACTGCCTGGCTGATTGCCTCTGGGCACAAAACAAGGTTTTACACTTAAAATTCTCTAATTTGGAGACCTTCTTCATTGTTTTGCCAGTCATTGTTATCAAAGCAGTCCTGTGTTAGTTTCTTATGCATTCAGGAAAGTCCTGTTTCCTCCCTTTCCCCTCTATCCTCCTTTTTCTCCTACTTCCGATGGTCCCTTGACCCAGATCAAGTTCATATCAGGATCCGGTAAGGGAACTTTCATTTAATGTCATCATTTTTTCTGTGCCAGATATTAGGTCGAATGTCACTAAGCATCAAGAATGAATATTCTACCATTCACCCAAAACCAGAGCTCTGTGGATAAATAAAAAAAAAAGAAACAAAAAAAACCCCACCAAACTTAACATGCAAATTGCCTAGATTTTGAAGCAGTAAAGCTATTAAGAAAATTAATCAAGTTGAGGAAGATAAAATCACGGGTGAAAACAAAAATACCTGGGGACTGACTTCTGCTGAAAAGTGAGGTCTGTCTGCATGTAGGAGGCCTTCGGAGTCTCCTACTGGTGCTAAAGCTGCTTAAATCTGGGGGCAGATTTTTTGCTGATTCAGAAGTCTTGATCCACCAAGCAAATGTGATGCTTGAGAATACACCGGTTCACAGAAGCATCTTCCTTTCGGACGCAGGGAGTGGGGGGTGCCCTCCAATGTAATCTCACCGGCTCTGGACAATTACCGCTGGGAACAGGAATGTGCAGCAGAGGTAATTGATGTCATGCACTGCCATCTGCCGTGTCTCTACTCGCACTACCACACAAAACTCAAGCCTGGAAGATATGGAGCTTGAAACAAAACTGTCACTGCATGTCATTCTCGTTGTGCTTCAAGTAGAGATTGCATAAGCGTACGGAGAACAGTTCCAAACCAATGCACAAATGAATACAAAGGTCATATGTGGCCACTGAAAGTCCCAAGTTTTGCACAGGAAAGGAGACTGTTCATATTCTTGCCTTTTGAAAATAAGGGTTTGATGTGTATTAACACATTAACGAGCGATAGCATATATAAATAAACAAGAACAATCTTCAGCTTCATAAGATGCTTTAATATTTGGATGTGTTGCTGACTTTTATCCTATACGAAAATTTATGTTAACCCCCAAGAGTGAGCCTCAGAAAACCTGTCAAATACATTTGCTTATATTCCAGCTCGGCATCTCCCCAGGACAGGAGCTATACTCTATTTATAGATAAAAAGCTAGCTGATAATCTGAGGGAGCAGCCGGCCTTTTGAAGTGCTAAGAGCAGACCACAAAGTGTTACATGGCAATTGCAGAGTGAGAAAAGGCATAGACTCAGAGCAGTGCAGGACTTTGTGAAGGAAACAGAAGATTTGTCACGGAAACCTTGGAAATAATAGCACCCCTACCACATTCCTCCCAACTTCAATAGGATAAGTAAAATAGGTACCTTGGTGCATTATGTTGTAGATCTCCTTTGGAAAAAGGTATAAGATCTGTTCATCTAGAACACAGGCCTGTTTCCATCCAGGTGCTGTATCTTCTCCATACGTGCCACCAGGGATCTATTCCATATTATGTTTCGTAGTCCCATCTGGTTTTTAACCTTCTTCATGGTATTTTTCTCTGACTGGACATTGTAATGATATACAAAGCAGAAGAATTCCTACTAGAAAAGCAAAATTTCCTTACCCACACTACCCACTCTCCTTGGTTCTACCAGTCCTCAATCTCATTTTTGCATCAGGGCAGCAAAGGTTAGGGTTAGTGAAGTTTAAGTGAAGAAAGTTGTTTCAGTGTGTGTCCAAGCTAGGGATGAATAACCACCATCAACATATGATGTTAGAAAGAGAGATAATTCTAAAGCTATTTTATTTTCATGATTCTTTCTAATATTTCTTCATTATGTCTTTGTACCTCAATGGTTGAAGTCTTCTACAATCTAAAATTATTTACCAGGATATAACTTAATGCAGGTGGTTTGTTTCTGTAGTGAAACTCCTAAGACCATGTGTGGACAATAACAACTCCTATGATGTACATTTTTCTGATTGCGGGGCATGGCATTATCACATTTAACCTAGAGAAATATGACCTACAGGAAACTGCTATGCAAGGATGTAAAATGGGCTGGGAAACCATACCAAAGGTATGCAGCTTTTATCAGGATGGATCTATGTCACATACATAGTCCCACAAGGTATACCCAGAGTCCACTGCAACATAGCATTGCCACGATTTCTCTGAGTGATGGAACAGAGAGTGGGCTTACCACATTTGCAGGTATGGGAATACACTGAAAGATTGATATAGAATTCAAAATGATCATGGTAAATCAAAGGCACAGTCCAACAGAAACATAATGTTATTCAAAGGAGATGTGCAGAATTGAGTGTAGTTACGTAAGGACTGTCAGATGCACAGGTGCTGGGTGGCAGATGACTAATCAACTCTGAAAAAAAAGGAGCTGGCAGTTACAGATCACAAGCTGAACATGAGTCAACAACATCATGCTACTGCAAAAAAAGAGAAACATCACACTGAGGTGAATAAATAGAAAATTAGTCTGCAGCAATGGCAGGATCAGCTCTTCATCCTACACGGCTCTGGTCAAACTTGAGCTGGAGTACTGCACTGGGTGGTGCTCGTAAAGAAAACTTCAAACTTGCTGATAAGAGTCCCCAGGAGACTAATGCCTGAATGGCATCTGGAACCTAATCTGTGAGAAAGAAAAGAGGGTATTTCACCTGTTCAGCCTGTAGCAGAAAAGGCTGAAAAGGAACATGAAAACAGTGTGCACACATACAAGACTGCTGTTTAGGAGAGACAATTTTTTTCTTTGTACCCATGTTGGAGGAAACAAGAAGTAAGAGGATAAAAGAAAAATCCATATTGCACACAGGAAAATTATTTTTTACAGTAAAAAATAATGAAGTGTTGGAGAATTCTGGAGTCTCCACCCTTGGAAATCTTCAAAACAGCGTTAGGCAAATACGAGTTATAAGAGGTGTCAGTGGTATAGTGGATGCTGTTTTATTAGGTCAGCAGGATGGATGACATGACACCTAGAAGCTACTTTGAGCCTTTCTCTGCAGCAGTGTCCCCAGAGAAAAGATCATTTTGAGATGGCTGAGAAGTAGTTGGAGGTAGCACTGTCTTTTTGATTATCTATCAGAGGAAAAGAGAGAAATAGAAAAAGTAAATAATCACTCCCATAGGAGCCCCATCCTTTCACGTATAATGGAGGAGCAAAACCATTGACCTTAGAAAATTTTACCTTTAAGGAAAAGTGAGCAAAATGGGGGGGGAGGGGGGGATTTTTTCAGTTAGGACTCTTTTCTGGGGTTTGGAGGTTTTTTGAGGTGTTTTTTGTTGTTGCTGTTGGGGGGGGGTGTTTTGATTTGGGGGTTTTGTTTGGTTGTGTTTTGTTTGGTTTTGGGTTTCTGGGTTTTTTGCTGGGTTGAGTTTTTGTTTTTTCAGTTCAGGAAGAGGCAAACTGCCCCTTACGGTCAAGATAATTGGACATACAAGCAGAGGCTGAGGGAACTGAGTCTGCTTGAACCTGGAGAGAAGGGAGCTGTCAGGTTATCTAACTGTAGCCTTTCTGCAGCTTAAATAGGATTGTAGAGAAGATGGAGTCAGATGACTTAGAGCTGCCCAGCAAAAGCAATGAGCACAGGCTACAGTAAGGGAAAGGTTTCACAGTGACATTGGTTAAGCACTACAACAGGTGCTCAGGGAAACTACAAAATTGCCATCTTAGAGGATTTTCAACACTTTATTGAATAAGCAGTCAGTCCAAGCTACTTGAAAATTCTGTAGGACTAGAGCACCTGCCCTATGAAGACAGGCTGAGAAAGTCAGGGATATTCAACCTGGAAAAGAGAAGGTTGCATGGAGACCTCATAGCAGCCTTCCAGAAAGAGAAGTGTCACCCCTTAAGGGGGCCTAAAAGAGAGCCACAGAGGGACATTATCAGTAACTATAGTGATAGGATAAGGAGTAACTGGTTTAAACTGAAATAAGGGAAATTTCAGTTAGGTATACAGAAGAAATTCTTTACTCTGAGGGTGGTGAGGCACTGGAAGGGGGTTGCCCAGAGAAGCTGTGGACACCCCAACTCTGGTAGTGTTCAAGACCAGGTTGGATGGGGGTTTTAGCAACCTGATTTAGTGTAAGGTGTCCCATCTCATGGCAGGGGGACTGGAACTAGATCATCTTTAATGTCACTTCCAACCCAAACCATTCTATGATTTTGATTCTATGTTGTTGGGAGGAATAGCTCTATTTCTTTGAGTTTTGGGTTTAGGGATGGTTGGTTTTTCTTGATTTTGCAAGGTAAGGGTCTGCTTGGATTTTAATTGCAAAAAAAATATTTCTGGTGGCAAGAAAAACTCACCTGTAAAGCAGCAGTATTTGCAGTAGAGATTTGTACCAAATTGCACAGAGGGAAATCTGTGCAAACACTAGCTGCAGACACCCCCATATGGGGTTTTTTTGAAAGTGCCAACTGCAGTGCACATTAAATGCTCTCTTATTTCTACCTCAGGTAATAACCAAACCTAACAGTAATGAAATTTCTTCCTTGATCTTTAGGACTTGACACTACAAAGAATTCACCACATTGCATTCTTCATTCCCTTCACTTTTTCTTTTCCCCATAGTAAAAGCCCTATTTTGTCTTATTTACTGCTGATCACAATCTTTGTCTTCAAAGAAATCTGTTTCTTGCAGTCAGAGTATTTAATTCTATTGTGTGTGTGCTGCATTCCTTGTTGTTAAAAGTTTCTTCTAAGGACCCTACGGCTGGCATTGATTCTTCTGGTTTTTTAAGAGCATTGCAAAAATATTTCTTTGGGAGAACATATGTAAAAAGTTAAATTAACTTAAGAAAAATATCCACAAGCAGTGGTCACGCAGTGCTGGCATAATGCCAACATTAACACTATCTCTAACTCATTGGCAAGCTGTTTGCAAGGATATTTCTGATATCATTTCCTTCCATCCATTGCAAATTTCCTTTTTATAAGGTGTAAGGTTCTATACTACAGCTCTGGGAGCTATATTAAAGGATCTTATTATAGGACAGAAACAACAACATAGCTAGAAAGCTTGAATGGAAGCTAAACATTTATAGGGAATCCAAAAGGATTCCACAGAGATTTCATTTCAATGGTTTAATGTATTGTGTATGTTAAAAAAACCATCTGGAATTCTAATAAGCATACAAAATACTATAGCAGAAGTTTGATACATTTAAAGAAAAAAAAACCAACACAGGGAGCAGTCATGAAAAAGGGCAAATTCCTCTGTATAAGGACCCCTCATGGCTGCAACAAGTCAACATCAAATACCATCCTGGCACTCCCTTGTTTGTGCCAAGGTTCATCTCTCTTGCGCAAGAGAGTCACCACAGACTTGGTTTATGCGAATGGAAAGAGGAAAGCAACATCAGAGGGCAATTTACTTATTCCAAATGGGATGAAGATGTGTATTTTTCTAGATTCAGTATAGAAAGATCTAAGAGAGACAATAAGCTCCTGCTCTAACTGTTGAACTCAATGCCTACAGGTGGTGAGAATAAATCAAGCCAACAAGCCTATTTACAACCTGTGGAACAGCCTTTAAGGAGGGTGGAAACTCATGTCTCAATAAACAAAGCCTCTTGCAAAAGCCAAGCTCTCAACTATGTTTTAACTGAACTTGAAGGGTATAGATTAAGTTTTGAAGACAGTGTAAATTAGTGACAGAGAAAATGAGAAACACATATTTTGGTTAACAAAAGAAAAACAACCCTCCATACACCCACCAATAAAAATACATCCAGACCTTGCTCTACATTGGAAACAAAGTGCAAAGCAAAATACGTGTTTCCCTTTGGATCATCAGCATCCTTCTTCTAATGTCCAGTGGTTTGATTCCTGAGGAAGAAAGCCTCCATTTGTTTATGTAGTCACACTGACGCCAGGGCTGTCTACAAAATCTCTCCTGGTATTGCCTCTGCAGTCCACCTGGATCTACTTAAGCTCATTAGTGAGGAATGATACCCTACAGGGCAGCTCTCAGAAATGTGGGTTCTTTCCTCACATAGCAGGGCCAGCTGCTCTCCTGCATCTTACCAAGCCAGGGCATGCTGCTGCGTGGGGTTGTGGTGCTGCACTGTGACAACAGGCAGGAACTACAGCTCACAGTTTTGTCACTGGCCTCATTTCAAATATCCTCAACATGTACACAGCAACCTGGCTCTTTACCTCTCTGAGGTAAAAACATTGCTTCTAACTTACCTAAACTCATTTGGTTATGTTGAACTTATAAAACAAATCCTGAATAACCTATTTTTCAGCACTGTTCATGTCTCTCTACACTGTAATTACTGTGATGTTTGCTGCAGAGAAAGTGAAATTATGGAGACATCTTCAGAGAATATTAAAGGAAAATATCAAACTATGCATTAAAAAAATCCACTTGACATGTTTGCAAATAGACTTTCAAAACTATAACGTTGTTGGAATTATGGTTGTTGATTATTATGAGCCAGCATATGTTTATGTTTATCATGACCAATAAGATCAGAATGATATAAGGCACTTTCTAGAAAGGAAAATAAAATGTGATCACAAGATACACCAAAAGAGGCTGATCCTGTTTTCAGTGAGTGATTTCAAAGAGTAAGGGCAATAACTTGCAACTGATTTTCCTTGTACATGCTCTTCACCAGTGGGAAACAGTTATTTGATGCAGCTTGGTGTGCAGTGGAAGAAAATAAAGGCAAGCCACAGATAAAGGGCACAGCTGGACAGACATCAGTCTTGCACAGTCAAGGCATTTACCTGTGAGTCTGGGTCAATAAGGTGCAAGACCAGGTACTGACACAATTTTGACACAGATCAGGCAAGGAGCAGCTTAAACTCAGCTTCTGAGGCAAGCAGGAGGAAGCTGCCAACAAGATTTGTCTTGAATGAAGCTGGACCATATCTGCTGCAGCTGCCAGGCAGGATGCACACCGTGAAAGCCTGCTGCAACTGCTGAAACCACTACTGTCATGGCACACAGGGATAGATTTTAGACTGGAGTACTGCAGATTGCAAGAGTTGGTGAAGCACTGTGAGACACAAAATAAAGGTTCCCCAGTGGCCAAATCTTCTTAGCTTAAAAATACTTCTTTTCCCTAGTTTTTTGTGCTTCAGTAAGAAACTCAAACATTCTGAGATATTGCAAGGAAGACTGCTCTAGTGCTTTGACATCTATGAAATATGTCAAATGATCTTTGCTCAGAAAATTTCCCAACTAAATTTTCCAAGCTCATGGGTCTTTGATAAGTATCAAATTACGTAAGACCTTATCTCTAAGGAGCAGATGAGCACTTTGATATCAGTGAGTTTATTACCCAATGCAGGATTTATTGAGTGCTTCCAGGAGAGTTCTCCATCCCTCCTTACTCTCAATGTATTTATGTACCTGTTAATATATAAAAGCTGGTACATATTACAGAGGAAGTATTTGGCTGCTCCATCTCAGAGAAAAATTTGCACTCTTCCAGGAATCCTTCTGCCAATCCTTCACCTCCATCAAAAGCAAACAGATTTTCATAATGACTGCTGCCCACAGGAATCAAGTACTTGCCTCTTTCATATGTAAACAATAATCAACTTTAATCAGCCTTTAATCTGCCAGTAGCCCTTCAATAAGAAAACTCTCCATTTATACCTCATTAATCATGTTTCAGCAGAGTAGACCAGAATCTGCTAGTTCTGTGAGCAGAAACAGATTCTGTTGAGGTTATGTTTCGGGTGTTTTTGCAAGGCCACAAAAAGGGAAAAAGCACGAGTATGTGTATGTAAATGTGTGAGAATGAGTTCCACCAGAGTTTGCCAGCTGGAGGAGAGGCATTAATCTGCATTGCATTACATCATTAAGCAGATATTAGAAAGCATAACAGCCATTTTTCCTTAACCTTACATTACAATCTCTTCAGGCTGCACAGGACTTTACACTTTCAGAAAACCTCAAGAGCCAGAAACAGACCAAGAAAACAGAAAAGCTTTGAAAAATAAGTTCTAAAAAACAGAAACATTGCCTATTCTCATGGCTCTTTAGTTCATGCTTCCACTTTATTTTTGGGGGCCTCAACAGCCTGGGGAAGAAAAAGTGTCCATGAGCAATCTTAGTTGCTTCAAAAGAGAGATATAATTTTAGATAGATAAGTTAAAACTGTTAATTTAAAGGTTAGGTGAAATTTTTCAACTAGGCTCTGATCTATCTAAGTTTTTGTTAATTTACACCTAAAAAAAGCCTGATCTAATTGATCATACTTATTGTAATCAGTGCAAAGCTGCCATGATTGTCACAAGTATGTGTAATAACAAACTAGAAGGATCAGAAAGTGACCCAGAAGATTAATTATCAAAAGTAAACCTACAGAAATTTTATTTAACAAAAAAAAAATCAAAAAAAAAAAATATCAGTGCTTCATTTAGGTCTCTTGATGTTCCACAGCTTCCATGAGAGCAAAATGGAGACTTAGATATAAGTACTGCTTTAGGAAACTTTTGAATTTTGGAAATACATTAAGTGCTCCTCCTGTTTTTTACTGGGTTTTGTCAGAGTCACTGATGAGTCTTTTTTGAATTGCCACTCTTGTTTTGTTCTTGGAGCAAGTGCTACACAACTCAGTGATCCTGTCCTTCTCTGTCTATGTAGTGGAGAAGCAGGCTAGGAAAAATGCAATAACCTCTATGTTGATTTTTAAGTTTCTAGAGGTACCATTTTGGTGCCATGCCTGATTAGCTATACACTTGGAATCAACAGAGGAGAAAAATCTCCTAAAAGAGATTGAGATATTTCCCCGGAATATTTGATACAGCTACAGCAGAAGGATGCAGACAGACTCAATAGGTCATTTCCACAGGCTGCTGCTGGTGGGAGGCAGCTCCCTCCCTCTGAAGACACAGAATACCAACATCAGTGCCAAAGATGATCAACACGACTCATACTCTGAAAAGTACCTAGGTGCCTCAGAGAGGAACTCACTTGAACCAGTTCGTATGCTGGTCTTAAGATGCGATGACTTGCTGCAGTTCAACAAGATCAATCCCACTTTATACACCTGAAAATTCGCACTCATTCCCTTGTAAGCTAGTGATGGAGGATCTCAGCAACCCTTGAAACACCCCAACCAGAAAACCACTGTCTGACATGCAAACAGCATTTTGCACATCACAAACACTTTCCTCTGATTCTCTCACTGCCAGATGGAATCCAAGCTTGACAAAGTAGTGTCAAAGTGGGATCATACCACTCCTGGCTATCAAAAGCATCCTCCTCCCCTGTCCCTGGCAGTGAAGCCCTTCAAAACAAAGGCCCACTCACAACAAACCCAATAGGCAGTCCTTTAAGTAGCAGGAATCATCAAAATCTCATATTTCCAGAGCTCATGTCTCTGTGCCTGCTCCCCACAGGGTCTGGTTCAGAGGCCAATTCTGGTGAGACCTTGCAGGCAGCTTTGACAGCCCATCTCAGCAAAGCTGCCAGCCCTCAGGGAGATGAAGGATGGTATCACTGGCAGACTCAGGCTGCAAGCAAGGAGCTCGCTTTCAGGCACACATGGCCTCATGCCTCGATGACCTTGCAGCAGCATATTAATCTCTCATTTCCACTGTCACAAATCCCCTGCTTTTTTATTCTAAATGTTCACATCCTCACTTCCAAGAGTAAGAAACAACTAGTACTTGGGAATCAGCCATTAAAATCAGAGGCCATTCCTCAGCTAATGGGTAATGCTGTCCCCAGCAAAGCCCCTTCCTTTTCCCAGGCCTCCAGCCCTGCCACCAGGTCAGCAGGCACCACCTGCTCCTTCTCTTCCCCCACAGAGGCAGGATCAGACCTCAAGGCCCCACTACCCCAGATGTCCAACCCAAACTCAGGGATACTGAGGGGCCCTGACAGCCCCTATCCCTGCTCAGGCCACCCACCCCCTGTCTCCTCCCTTATGCTGTGACTACACTGTAGAAGTACAGCCCATACACCTCCCTGGCACACAGGTCTATCCATGTACTGTGCCAATGGCCCACACGGCTACCTAGCCCAACAGTACCTACCAGTGCTTGCCACTCGTTTTCAGGCATCATTTCACATTAATTACTATGCTCTTATTTCATTAACAGCAGTAAAACATTTAAATAAAAGTCATTTCACACAGTGTCTCCATTTAAGTTCACTGCTAGTAGTTCTGAGAAGATGAGCAGCTCTGGGTTTGCAGCAATGGATCAGCTGAGAGGTATAGACCTACAGACAGTCACATATTAATTTTGAATTACAGGAGAGGATGAAAAAGCTCTGACATTTGCTACTACTACATCTAAGAAAAAATGTAAACTGATAGTAAGCCAAAGGATGGGTTCTGTTTAATATGATGCCATATTGCAATTTAAAGAGGTCTTGTGCTGTGCTGTATGACTTGCTTCACTTGGAAATGAAAACTTCTGTATTCCTCTCATTTCCTCTCCCTTAAGCTAATGGTAGAAAATATTTGAAGCAATTGCTCCCACTAAGCTTCACTCGCTAGTAAATTACAGACAATTTGCAATCCAGGTCAGAGCCATGGAAGGCTGTTTCCGTGTAGATGTTAGATCTGGCACCCTGCTGAAGTTAATGAATCAACCCAATTTTGTAAAATTTGTTTTTATTAATTTATTTATCTTTATCGTTTCCTGGGGAAAACAGGCAAAGTCCCTGCAGACACTTTTCAAGGGGATTAAATTCTTGCTAAATGTATTCTGAGCTCTGTGAAAAAGAATAAACTTTCTAGCAGGAATTTCAGAACTAATGGAAACACAAGAACATTTGCCACGTTTGGAGTTCTATACTCCTGTGCTCTCTGCAAACTATGACAATCATTTCTCCTGATCCTAGGCAGGATCCACAAGCCACATTAAAATCCTAATGATGTTTTGGTTGTCCATATCCAAGAATTCATAGCTACACTTAGGCACTGCATCAAGATACTGAAACTGCCTTCTCAAAACATTCCTTACTCAACACTTTCCCATAAGTTTTGTTCATGGAGCATATATGCTTGACTCTAGCTGATGCCACTGTGTTTTATGCATGGAGCTCCTGTCCTAGTTTCAGCCAAGAACAGGTTTAATTTTTTGCAGTGGCCAAGAGGGAGCACAGCCTGGAGCCCTGCAGCCATGTCCAAGTTGTTACTCTATACCGAGTCATCTCTGTGAAGGGGAAGTAAGGAACTCACTTCTGGAAAGAAGGGAGCATAGCTTTGGATGGAAGAAAAAGGTTCCACATGGAGTGTCCATGGCCATTTTGTTCCTTTTCTGGGGGAGCAAGTGTCGAACAAGGTAGCAGGGTGGTACCAGCTGTGGTTGCATCGGGTCAGATCAGTGAGCATTTTGCATGTAATCACCCTCTTTTATACACTGTTGTTATTAGTATTGTTGCTGTTCCTCTTTGTTTTCTTATCTCATTGCTGTTTCCAATAAATCATTCTTACCTGATCCCGCAATCTTTGCCTTCTATCTTTCTCACCTGAGGGGGTGAGGAGAGGGGCACATCTGTGTGGGGCTTAACTTCCTCCTGGGCTTAAAGCACAACAGCCCCAGAAGGGTTTTCGGTGTTTGTGACACCTCTTCTGTTTCCCAGGATCCAACCTGCAAGGCATTATCAGAGTATGACCAGTCATTTCAGATATGCCCACAACTAACAGCAAGTGCTGTTGACTATTATTTCCACTGAGCACAGGTAAAACTCTAATTACTCTTTTGCAGTAAGGATTTTAGATAAAAACTCTATTTCCTTATAGTAGTCTTCACAAACTATTAGGTTATTATCTGCTAGTCACCTACCAGTTGTTCATAGTGCTTCACAGTCTTGCTTATTCAATATCCTCTGGGCC
The DNA here is from genome assembly GCA_013399855.1 of Oxyruncus cristatus. Classification (NCBI taxonomy): domain Eukaryota; kingdom Metazoa; phylum Chordata; class Aves; order Passeriformes; family Cotingidae; genus Oxyruncus; species Oxyruncus cristatus. Next base: position 24,373 of record VXAY01006823.1, on the reverse strand, counting down.
ATAAACATGGAAACTTACAGTCCAGTGGGCAATATGTTTATCAGATGCTTGGCTTACATTTGATTCAGCAATTAAGGTTTTGCAAAGATGGAACATCCTCAGCTGAAGGCAGTGCAGTGGGTCACCTTGGGATATGCAGCCAAATCCTTCTTAAGAAAGGTCTCATGTGAAGTAATAAATCCTGTTCCAAATCACATAGAGAAGGAACTCAAACTCCTGCAGCATCATAGGTGGGTTCTTTTATCCCACAGATAAAGGAGGATTTTCTTAAAAGATCAAACACTTCTGTAGGTGACTATGATAGCATACCAAAGGGACATTCAAAGCTGTGCTCCAGTAATTTAAAAAGTAAAATCCATGTGACATGTCATTTGAATCCAGAAGGAAAACTCAAGCAATAATAGAGTTTAAGATGACTTTAAAAGTTGCATTAGAAGTTTTATTGATGAGGCTTGGGAAGTTTGTACTTGTAACACTAGTCATGATTCTGGAGCATCACATTCAAGGTTGCAGAGCCTCAGTCTTTTCACTGAAACCTAGAGCTGATCCGAGATCTAAGGGTTACCTCAGAAGTTTATCCCAGCTCTCACTGCCAGCTAGTCACTTGCATCCTAGGTGAACACTGACATTGACTGCCTAGATTCACTGATAGTTGCAGCACTGAGAGATGTACTGAGCCAGCAAAGCTGACTGTAAATAACAGGTCACTTTCTAACAAATTTCATTAAGACTCTCAGATCTTTCTGAAGGGCAACAATTACATTTGTGAATTTGTGTAAGATTTGCAGAAAAAATTAGGTGCTGTAATATTGAGACATTTATAAAAGGTCATTAGGAATTTCCATCAGTGAGGAAGTAATTTGATTGTGGAAGTTTCAAGGCATTTCATCAGAGGCAAATAAAGAAGGCAGACTTAATATCAGGTCAAAATCATATGAGACCATTTTGCACCGCACAAATGACATTTGACTGCACTCCCACTGTTGTGGGCAGTTCACCTGAGAAGAATGTCCATAAACCATAATTCACTGAAAAAAGCTCTACACTGCTAAAAGAAAATAAAGGAATTTCACCCAGAAATGAAAATTCTTTGAGAGGCTCCTCACTATGAGGAAAAGATGGTCAAACATGGAGCAAACAATATTGTAAAAATAAAACATTTGGAAAATATTTGATGCAGAGAAAGGAAGAGCTACAGTGGATTACATATGATAAATCAGAACAAACCTGGTCCTCCACTAAATGAAAAAGAAAGCTGGTAGCAGATGGCTTTTAGAAGGACAATTCATTTAGTACCTTTTCTTATTTTCTTCAGTCTTTCTATCTTCATTAAGAAAGTAAACTGGGCTCAGGTGGCTGACACAATTAACATCAGTGATAAAGTAGTAAGGGCTCAGGCTAGAATGAAGACAAGTCAGAGATTACCTACCTACATTACAGAAACACCTAGTTCCACTCTCACCATCTATAGCAAACTTAGGGACCTGAATGAGCTAATCTTTAGATCTTTCAAAATTCATGAAGAAAAAGAGAAGCACCAGGAAAATGCAAAAGATGCATTATAGTGCCCATCTCTTAGAATGGAGAAAAAAAATAATTGTAGAATGACTGACTTCAGTGCTATGCAAAGATAAATACAGGAAAATATAAACAATATTTTTGAGGCAAGAGGGAGATAATCATCAAACTAATATTTTTTTTTTCAAGACCACACTGTGAATTCTCAGTATGAAACTGGCAAAATGGATGGATGTGGTTCTTATGATCCCTTTGTGTAAAGACAGCAGTGAATAATGTAGTAAGTGATTTTACATTTGCATACAGCATGTGCAAATATACTGCACATAAAACTGGTATCCATATTTTACAAAGAATGGGGAAGAAAGTAGAGGTCTAAAAATTAAAAACTAATAGAATGATCTAAGAACTAAAAAAATATCTCTTGTAGGAAACCTAAGATGTTGAATCTATGGAGCCAAAAAAAAATTGCCCCAGAAGACTGAGCTGGCTTAATCACAGCAGGCACTTTCATGATGACAAATCACATACTGAATGGACCTACGAACCGATAGAAAGGAAGGAATGGTAAGAATTAACAAATGGAAGTTAGATACAAATTGTTTTTAGGAAAGACTCTCCATTCTTTCTTATCTTCAAAACAAGACTGTCTACCCTTGGAACCAACACCATTTGAAAAAATAGAAAAGTATGCCAAAGCTCAATAAACAGTACTGGGGAAAGTATATTTGCTGTATAATTTTCTCTTCCTTTTGACAGAGTCTCCAAATAAGCTAGAACTATTTAGATAGGAACCTCATTCATATATGCAAACAAAGGCTGAATTAATTTAGCAAGCACTTATGGTATCATTTACTTGGAGATTAGAAAATTAAACAATGCAATGGACTTACCAAAGCATAAACCAAAACATCATTTGTTTGTAAAATAATGCCTCTATGCAGCTTTCACCTCCTTCTCTAATATTTCACCAAATAGTCTTTTATGTCCCAAAAGAGTATCATACAAGTTTCATGAAACATTACAAGTATAAATTGACATAGTCATCCAGATGATTCAGGTAATGCTGCACTTGATTTGTAATACACTGGTACCACTGAAAGTTGGGTGAAGTAGAGTATTGCAGAGTCAGAGCCACACTGTAATTCCACTAGTGCTTATGTGTATGTGAGCACACACCAAAAGATAAAACCATAATATGAACTAATCAGTGAATTTAAAATTATGCTGATGCAGAGCTCATGGGTTGGAAGTCATATTGGCATGGTAACATTTGGCTTCCTCTGACAAAAGGCAACGGAGCTGTTGTACCATTTGTCCATAAGTGAACCTCACATAACCACACAGCAGAAAGAATGACCCTCCCCTCCCTTACAATAAACAACCTGTATATAAGCAGGGGACTGAACAATAAATGTGCAGCTGCCAAAACAGAGGGCAGTCTTCCGAGCCCAGTGGTACCAGTGATACAGAAGTGTCCACCATGCCAGGGTGCCCATGCAAGCAGAGAACTGAATGAAATGCTTTAGATTGAAATTATGCCATTTTCTCTAGGAGTTATGTCATGTTAATTTATTTTTAAAGCCTTAAAACTTTTACAAATAATGTGAAATATAAAGTCAGATAAGCAACTCAAAGTTTTCCACTTTGTGGAAAAGCAAAGGTGGAAAGGCAATTGTTTTGCACTGTTGTTACTGGTTATCTCTAGTAGCTACATGACTATTTACCCTGGAGTGCTAACACTTCAGCATGAAGAAAGGGATTTATTTTGTAAATTCAAATTCCAGTTAGAAACAGTGAGTTGTTTTATTCCCTTTACCCCCCTTTTCACAAGAGTCTTATTTCTCAGTCCTTCATATATCCAGGACACATGTGTAGGTCAGCAGTGGGAGTTCAGCCTCATAAATAACCCTCTCCAGGTTCACTACCATTCCTAAAGCATATTGGTGCATCTGACAATAAACATGACAGTCAAGAAAAAGGCAGTGTTTCGTTGCACATATAAAATAGATTAAATATGCTGTTAATTTATGGTACCTATTTTTGGATAGTTTAGTAAGCAACTGTATTTGTAGACCACGGTGTCCTTCCTTCAGAGTTTGTGCTAATCCAGCAGTGCAGACAGAGCCTTTGCTCTATAGTGGGAAAAGCACATGCCTCACCTCCACAGAGATTATCACATGTCCAAATTTCCTTCAGCAAGGTCAGAGAGGACGATATACCTGGGCCTGGGATTTCCTCGACAGCTTGCAGCTCCAGGCATATACAGCTTAGACTGGGCAGTTGGTCATCCAGAAATATCAGGTGGTTTGTGGTATATGTATAGAGGCCATGAAGCACTGAGGTTTCTGGATGGTGCTGTGCACTCGCTGCCATGAAGCAGGTGTTGATCTACTTGTGTTGCATGACCTGTAAGTCTGGCACTCTCTCAGTTTCATATTGCCTGTACGTATGCCATAACACATAACTCTCTGCCTGGGAACCCCCAGGCAGAGGTAACTGTAGTCATGCCCCTCTCCCCTCACTAAAGCTGTGCTTTTGTGTGAGTTACACTGCAGATGGTAGATCACACCTGTGATGAAAACCCTCCCTCACTCTGCCCAGAAGGGATGTTTCCAAGAAGCTGAACACCGCTCCAGCTGCCAGATAGCCCTCAGGCTGCAGTCACTGGATGGGTCTTTCACATAGCTACACAGTGGCTTATTTTCAGCAGGTCTTCCAGTCTGAACAGACTAACAATGCTTTGATGGCTCTTGCCAGTATGTTGTTGGACCCATTGCTTTATTACGTTATAAACCTATTAAGAATCATACCTATTTCTAGCGAAAGGTTTCCACCAAGTCCCGAGGTAAAGTGATTTATTTTCATATTAATACTGTTGTATCTATCTAGCCAAACGAGAGGGATACATATCAGACTTTAAATGTGAGCTGGTGTGCAGCCCAAAACCTTGAACCAAGGAGAAGAGGTGATGACAGTGAGGCCCCAGTTGAGCATCATTTCTGCTTTGTTTCTCTCTCCCCTAATTCATCCCTTTTGTGAACCTAACAAAATGTGTTAACCTGTCTTTCAAATTGTTTTTTCACACAGCTGAGGGGGTACTGTGGAAGTATTGCTAATGGTATGGTTTTCCTGAAGTGCCTAAACAGATCATATATCATTTGGGGTAGTCTCAGATGAGCTAATATCAAAGACACAGATGACTCATTAAATTGCAGTGAGAGAGAGGAATGTATTAACCCTTTGACACACTGCAGCAAATCTTCCTCAACAGGATTTTTGTTTATAAACAGGGAAGCAGCTGTGAGGACGAGAGAGCAGGTGGGAGAGCAGGAGTTTTAGACTAAGGGGGATACAAACAAAACCTCTGCAGGGCTAATTCTGACCTATGTTTCCAGCCCAGTACAAAAGGTGGGAAAGAAATGCTGAAATCCAGTTGTAATAAGAAGAACACCATTAAGTAGAAAAGGGCAAGAATTCAGAGTGAATAAAAATATTAAGAGTAGGCATACTACAAAAATCTCACATGACAGAGCAGGAGACATAAAACTGTATTTTTAACATAACCATCATTGCTTGCGTGTTCCCCTTGTTCAGAACTGCCCATCTCCTCTTTCAAGTAGAATCTGTAAGTACAGATTCAGTACCACAGACAGAAAGATCAGCTCAGCAGCGAAAAACAGCATTCCATTATTCATTTGGTTGGGTTACTTACCATATAAGAAAACAAACGAGAAAATTTAAAAAAAAAAAAAAGACGAATGAAACAAATAAAAAATCCATAAATATTTGGCAGTTGTCAATAGAAAGTCTTCACACTTACAGAAGCAGTTTAAGGAGCTTAAAGAAGATACAGTGCACAGAAATTCTTGACAGATCCTAATCTGGGAGTTTTTAAATAAAAATTCAACCCTCCAAAGCATAGAAATTAAAACATGCCAGATGTTACAAGGATTTGACATAGTTCAACAAGGGTAAAGTTACAGGTTTATTGGCTGCACCACCTGTTATTGGAGGATTTGCAATTTTTTTACGTGACATAAGTTGGTGTATGTAATCACACAAGGGACATGAAAAAAATGTTGCAAAAGACCAACAAAACAAGAACTCATTAAAAAAAAAAAAAAAAAAATCTTAGAGGAATGTGAAGTGTAAGGGGATGTAATAAATTAAACGAACAGCAGAGGTCCTTGTTAACTCCCTGCAGCCACACAAAGAAGAGATGTAATAAAGGATCATTTATTTAGTTTGCCAGCAAGGATTTTTAAGAGCTTTTCTGAACTACAAAATCTTTTCAAATTATAGGACTTGTAATTAAATCCATCTCCTTTGAACTGAATAGAATACGGGCACTGTAAAGCTGTCGCCAGCTCACGCATCTCCATGGCAGAGGTCAGCCAGTGAGTCCAAGCTGGAACTCAGCATCATGTGGGAAAGGACTGCTGGCCAGACATGCTCATGAGCCCATCCTAAAACTTATTAAGAAAACATTTACAGGGGTGACCAACTTATATTTACACAATTTTATTAATTAATGGGGTGGATAAAAAGAAATTACAGCTTTAGAATTCACAACTATATTTATCTAAAGTTAAAAAAAAAGTCTCATGACACCTATTACTTTCTTTTTTTCCTTGAGCACTTGAGAAAAGGGCTAAGTAGGATGGGTTTTTTTCAGATTAGGAAGAGTTTTTCAGTTAATAGCTTTTAGGAACAGCTGGCTTTCCTGAGGTATACTGCTGTGCAGATGGTGGCATTCATAACATACTTTAGGTTAAATGTAAAGAAAAAAAAAAAAGAGCATAGGTTTGTTGATACTACATAGACTAGATAGACTAGATTATATTCCATCTGTCTGCATTGCGTGTATATGCAGATAGATCACTTTTTCGTGGAAAAATGTAGAGAGATAAATACCTTCCTGTCATAAAAGCATCTGAGTGTAGCAAAGTACAGCAAACACAAGGAAATAATTTAGTAGAAGTGTGTAACAAAATTATGTCAGCAAGCTGGAAGCCCAGAATGCTCCCAGTCTACAGCTTCAATGTTCTGCAGCCTGCATTTCACTTTATGGCTTTCCCGAACAATCACCACTTGAGTTTCAAATTTTGCATGCTGGATGGTATGGCTTTAGGATTTATCCCTCCCAGTCTTTACTGGACCAAGAAGGGAAACACCACTCAGTTGAACTTTAAAACACATACTTCATAGCTGACACTGACAGTACACCTTGTCTGTCAGTAATTGTTTTTCCTGCCCAGTGAAAAGCCAAATAAATTCAGGCAAGTTATAGACCCTTCAAATGTACACTTTGTGCATGATCAATAGAAACCATGTTTACTTTTGCAGCTAAAACATCTGAAGATTGCACAGTGAGGCATAAAACTGCTCTTCTGAGCTGCTCTGGGTTTGGTCCAGGTACCTCACCCAAGAGGCAGATTTCTCTATATTTTTATTGGTTCTCTTGGCTGGGTTTAAGTAGAACAGAAGAAAATGCTTAACTCCATGATGCAAAGACAAATTGGTACTATCCACCTCTGGCTGGACACTCAAAATCACAGACATTTCCATCTCAACCTCTGTAGCTGTTTCCCCTTTACAGAAGACCTGGTTCATCTAGCCAGCTTGTTACAAAAACACAATTACTAACTCTGAAAAACACAGATTCCCAAGTAATAAGTGCTACACAAAGCCCTGGAGTAATCACATGTTTAATAAACCTTTATCATGCTTTTCAGTGGTGTGGGATGGCGTGCAGTAATTTCTGTTATGGTGATGCTCTGAAGGGCTCAGGAGGTGTGGACCAACATTGTGCTGAGCTCTATGGGTGAGATTCCCCCACCCAGCTAGAGTTATCCATATAAGTCATCATCAGCTGATTCCCTAAGAAGATGCTGTCCCAATCCATTCAGACTCATTTATGCCTACTTAGCAAAGTGTACAGATCCAGTCCTGAAAAGTACAGTTTCACACATGAGTTTGAGCACCCATGTTTTCAGCCATAGGTTCTATGATGAGGTGCTTATGAGTCACAGGCAATGATTATACCAAACTTTGCAGCAGCTTTTGATAGTCAAGCAAGATGAGGAAAAAACCTTTAGCAAGGATGCTTTTGTGTACTTGAATGTGAAACAGTTACAAATCAGTTTACCTTTCTTTTTGTTTAATCACTGGAGACAGAGAGAGAAGAAGGATGTAAAGAGTTGAAGTGACATTACACAGCTTTTAGAATATGTATCAGTAAAAATCTCAACACCACATTAACCATGCCTTAGTGTGCAGAGTAATTCATATTCACCCACCCCATATGCTTTCCAGCACAGAAGTTACAGTGAACTCTCTGAAGCACCAGCCTCATTGATCACCCAGTCAAATCAGGTTTGATTCAGTATATCTCCAGTATAATTGCATCTCTAGTAAGCAAAAATATTTTAAAAAAGGATGGCTATACTCCATCTTTCCACTCAGTCAGCATACGCTAAGCACTGCCATTTTTTTTTCAGTCATTGATATACTCTCTTTCCAGAAATTCTGTCACTGTTTTTTATATTAAAACCTCACTTAGAAGATTTCTCAAGTTTCAGAGCCCTCCCTTGACAATATGCAAATACAGGATTACCCCATGAAAGCACTGCCATTGAGTTTAGCCAGGAACACTTCAAACAGGATGCAGAGCAAGTACGTGAAAACAATTTCCCATCAATGCTTTATTGTAATCAAATGATAACTGATTTTCCAGTGCAAGACACTAAAGACCAGTGAGCAAAATAACGATCTTTGTTACGCATTCTGTGCCCTTAGTGGAGATTTACTACTCTGAAGTGGTAAACACACCCCTGTACCAATACATGTTCAGCTAACTGATCACTTAATGATTTATGGTCGTTACACTTAGCTGTTGGAAACTTGCCACATATGGTATGTAATGAAGGAAATTGCGAGCAGCTTCTTAAAAAGATTTGTGCGTATTCTTCAAAATAGTTTGGGATTCTTGAATTTGGGGAAAGCTGAAAATTCCCTGTTTCTTCCATACAATGAAGTTATGCAGAAAAAATTCATTTGTAAGAAATAGCTTTTCTTTTGGATTTCAATCTAATCTATCAAAGGTAGACACATTTTTACACATGGTATCATTTTCCATATCCTCATTTATTCCTGAATGTTAAACATCACTCTAGCACCTCCCTCATTTAATGTGATGTCCTGCTTCCAGGATGACTGCTGGAGTTTTCCCCCAGCTAGACCAACAGGAAGTGACACATCCACCCTTCCGGGAATAGAATTCCATTCACTGAAACATTCATTGCTCTTTGCCCCATATGTATGGTATCCTTCAGGCAGGGCTCTCTCCTGTAACTGTACAACTGCCTAGCAAATCAAGGCACGAAGGTCTCCTTCATACAAGAGACTATATTTGTTGCCAAGGAGGATCCCACACAAAGGCAGAAAATTTAATTTGGCTTGTTTTGGCTTTGTTTTTTTTCTTTTTAACCAGGTTGCACTGCCACAAACATCAACAACAAGAGCTGAATTTCTCCTCACTGTGTCACTTTTACTCTTAAGAAACAGTCATCTGACACATGATTTCAACAAAGGACAGAATTTGGTTATGCCACAGCACCAGAGAAATGATGGGAGACTATAATGTGTAACTAAACACTGGATAATTAAGGGGGAAACTGTATTTCAGCAAATGGCACCTCTCTCTTTCAAGCAACTACGCATTTATTGGTATGGCTGCTTTTTCAGAACTTAATTAAATCAACAAGACCCCATATAAGCTTGCACAGCTGTATTGCCTTCCTGCAGTTTCAAATATTTTTATTATCTTGGGTGGAGCGTGGGACACCAGGTGCTTCAGCAACTAACTCTGAAAACAGATGAATTTTTTTTCAAGTATGTTATACTCCCAAAGTGGAAATAAACATCTCTGCATTCCCATGACTAAAGAATCCTCTTTTATACTTTATCAAGCAGCAATCAGAACACAGACTATTAACAAAATAAAACAAAACAAAATACACTGCAGGGCAGGGTAGAGAATTTTTAATGTTTCCTGGAAATAAATAAGCTAACATTTCTTCCTTTCTTTTCCCTATATGAATAAAAGGAATGTTGAAATAAAAGGTTTTATCATACATCAGCTCCTCCCTTGATGTTAAGAAGTGACACAGGCATTTTAAAGCAGGTAAATATGCTTTCATTTTTAACTACATCACTCTTTGAAGTGCTCGGTATATTGGGAAGGGAGAGGAGGAGAAACAAATGAAAGATGGGGAAGTGTTGAATTATTTTCAAGCTGTTTAAACCTAAATTTAATCACATATACCCAGGTGGGCTGTAATACCAGACAATATACTGGTAAAGCACCTCTAGAACTTGCTTTTCATTTCTTCCTGTTTTCTCAGGGATCTAACATTAGGAATAAATGAGCAGCCAAAAATAAATGAAAAGAACTGTTAGATATCAAATAGTCCTCTGCACAGCAGAGGTGGTAAGATGGGATTACTGTGATGATGGGAGAGCAGATGAAACTTTTCGTAACTACGGCAAATCTCTGTTGTGAATTAGTCACCTGTTTGATTCCCCTCTCAGTAAGGTCTGTGACCACACTGCTAGTGACTCCCACAGTGCACCACGTAGACCTTGTGCCCATGAATGCCCCTCCTAGTACTAATCTACTGCCAAAACTAAATCCTCAAAGACTGCTGCCATTAAAGCAGAGTGGTGGAAACAGCCAAGGGAGGCAACATTCTACGTGTTTTGCTGCCAAAATTCAAGAGTCTCATAACTAGCATTGGGAACACAGTCTCCATTTTCTGCCACTTCTCAGAATTAGTCATCCCAGAAGGGCAGCCCCAAAAATCTATGTGGCCCCGTCTGAAGAGGATTTTACATTCAGTTCCTGTACCCAAGGACTGTGAATTCAGTTCACATTCTACTATCTCAGGGTAGAAGACCAAAGAGGTGAGCCGAAGCAAAGCCTATGGACCACAGAGCAACCACACAGCAGTTTCCTTCCCCACTGAGCCTCCAAAGTCATACACTGCCAGGTATTTCTCCTTTTGGCTTCATGCATCCTCCGTTGCCTTCTGTAATGTTGTCTGAAAGAATCATAAGGGACCCAGAAAATAGACTCACCAGGCAATTATTATAGAGATAACAGAGCAGTTTGAGAGAAGGCCTTCCACCATGGGGGTACAGAGATGTGAACGTGTGTCCAGGAGGTTCTACAGGTAGAAGCCCCTGGGTTAAGATATTATCCCATCTGATTCTAGATTTATCCACCCCCTAGACCCTCCCCCAGGCACACGCCTCTGGAAATTGAGGCAGGGGGCTCAGGGACCCCCTCTTCCTCATCTTCCTCTTCGTCACAGCATGTCCAGTCCTTGGAGCTCCTCTAAAGTTCTGAGTTTTTAAGGATACCTTGTCTGTCATGGTACCCTGTTGTTCAACCCAGGGTGCAAATGTGTTAAAACAGAATGAAGGCCTACCTGGAGGGAAATCTAAACAAGCTAAAGGAATTTAGAAAGTTAGATATAAAATGGGGTAGTATGGTTGGGTAAATGTGTAAATCACCGTGCTAAGGTGTGACAACTACAGCTAATTTTTCTACAATCTACAATAAGTTAAAAATCAAAAAAAAAAAAAAAAAAACAATAAGCATCAGTATCATTGTATAGAGCATCTGGATATACAGCACAGATTTGAAACATCATGCACCGAGAAAGCCACAGCATGGATATAGGACCTTGCTACTTATGCTGCACTTCGCTTCTGCCTCCCTCAGCACGTGCAGAAGACTGCATGTCCTGCAAGAAAGAGGTTATGGAGCAATGGCTACTTGTATTAACAGCTAAAAAAACAAAGTTGGGAGACTTTGCTTTGGCTCATATCAGGTTTTCCTCAATGTGTTCCCTTGTTGCAGAGAAGGTAAGCTTCTGCCACTAAGAAATTAGATACACCACATTTTCAGCTCTAGGTTGTGGTCTAACAGTAACCACTGTAATTACTTTGGCTGTAATATCTCCTATTCTTTAGTTCTCCCATTCTAGACATATGGCTGGCACATCTTTTTATGCCTGTGTTGAGAAGTATGTACAAAGACTGTTTTATATCCAGAAAACTTGAAACAATTTAATTTTATCACAGTTTATATTTACTTGAATTTGCTTTACTCATTCCCTTTTCACCCTTATACTGCCTTGTTTATTAATTTGAAATTCAAAAGTATTTATTTCACATCAGTTTTTCAGTATGGTCACACCAGACCATGATGGAATATTGCCCCAGTTAGTTGCCACAGAATATTATTTCACAATATTATAAAACACAGGACTTTTGAATTTTCATCTGCCTATGCATTTAGATTCCATCTTCAGTAATATTAACTTCCACTACTACTCTTTTGCCAGGTCCTGTGGACACCTGTGGAACAGTAATACCTTGCTTTACCCACAGGAAAGCAAGATTTGGGAAGGAAAAAGGCAATCTTTCAAAAATCACCAGGAAGCTTATGTCATCTCTAAATCAGAAGTAAAACAGCTGACAGTACAAGAAGAGTTTACTTTAGAAATCTACTTATATCTCTCCTGAATCTGCTCACTCCCAGTTCTTTGCTAAGACAACTTGACAGCTGGCATCAATATTTGACCCTTTCCTCAATAGTTACAAATACATGTATTATAAATGTCAGTGGATATTGCTTTCAGAGACATTTCTGAATCCATCCCTTTTGTATTTACCATCTTGGGACCTCTTACAATCGTGTTTCCCTGTACAAAACACTGTTTTATATGGCAGCTGCTAGCTATGAACAACTCAGTGTGACTGAAGAGCAGATGGTTTTCATTACCAAGATGAGCCTGATAAACACTCCAGTTAACCCGATGATCTCTACAGGTCACAGTGGTTGTCACTGGTCTTTTTCATTTACAGAAATAATATTTGCACTGGCCTATCAATAATGAAATGGGTAGGCTGTGAAATGAAATCCTCAGAAAAACCAACTCAGCTGTTTGCAAAACTGAATCTCTGTGCTTTAGAACTTAAAAACAAAAAATGCAATGCCAATTTGTAATAAGCAGCTGTCCCACTTTAAGAGAAGGTGTTGCGTCAGAGATGGGACATGCACAAGCTACACTAAAACAACCCTTTAAGACTGCAAAGTTAAACATGAGTCACCTGAATTTGGCACATTTCTGCACATCAATTAAGACACTGCTTCTAATTACAGAAATGGATAACAAGCTTGTCTATGCTTGTCCAGTACACTATAGGATGTGTTCATTTAATGAGCATCCCACTGATAATTTGTTTTCTCCTCATTATTCACTATCTGGGCCTCAGATTCACGTACGGCATGCTGTTCAGCTGTTCTTTCTCCCAATGGGTTTTTCCACAGGCTTGGCACAGCATCTAAGTGATTCATAAGTGGCATCTTTACGTGTTGTGAGAAAGAGGTTGTATTTTACAAAGAGGAATCTGTAAGAAACAGATATCTACAGGAAAAGTATACACTGATTTTGCAACACTTGTGATTGGAAGGTAGTTGCATAAGTAAACTTTTAATGAAGAAATCCCCTAAGAGTCAGGAGGTATAAAGTGGCTGGTGACAGCAGTCTTTTGGAAGAGAGCACTGCAGAAGCAAAAAATTAAGACGAGTTCAAAATTTGACCAGAAAAACATAAGGAAGAAAAATCCATTGAGGGACATTTGATATAAAGATGACAACACTGGCTCAGAAGGCTGTTGAACACTAATTTTGGGAGACTAGGAAAATACCACAGAGAAATATTACTATGTGACAGTCTTGTTCCTATACTCTTTCCAACAAGCCTGCTCTTGGTCAGAGACAGGATACAGGGGGAGATGGATTATTGGTCTTGGTCTGGCACAGCCATTCCTATCTCTGCTCTTAAACAAAACCTAGCTACACAACAGTTCTGAGTTTGGCCAAAAACTCTGCATGGATCTGTGGAGAAGTATCAAATATTAGGAGGTTTTTAGCACAACCAATAGCAATATGTTTAGCAGAAGGTGGATGATGTATTTTAAGATGTCACTGGAATTCAAAGAGGCAACCAAATATTTCTGGTTGTTAAGGTCTTGGCCTAAATGATATTGGTGATTAACAAACAGACTTTTAGAGCTCAGTTTCCTCAGTGACACCTATGCTCTTGAAAACATTAGCCTTTGTCTTCCTACAAAATCCCATAAAAATGCAGTAGCTTTTGTTCACGTAACTGGAAAGCAAAATGAAAAAAAGGTATACATGAAAATGTCAACCACTTTTCATGCAACCTGACACAGGTATTCAATACTTCCAATAATGTAAAATTAATAGATTTAGCATATGTAGCTTCTTTTAGGTAGATCATCCTTATCTCAGATTTTTCCTGTAAGAACTCACTAGACTTTTTTATTATTGTATTTAATTTCTTCACTGGTGTGCAGCAAAGACTTGACATGTAGCTATCAGCATGAATCACATAAGGAACTGAGAATCCGTCACCAAATACTGGCAGAATGATCTGTTGCCATTGTCTTTGAATGTCAGTATGTCACCTTGTGTTTAAGGAGAGGTGATTTTGATGCTAAATGTATTGGTCCATTTTAAAGCATATATACTTAGGAAAAGCATCTTTGCATTTCTTTGTCATACATCCTTGGAGCCTTTGAAAAACAAGAACATCAGCATAATTTTCTACACATAGCTCTCCTCTCCCTGCAGATCTGTAAGTAAAATGCAATAAAATTCTGACCCAAAGGCATTTTCTGATGAGTCAATGCTTTTTCTTTCATTGCTGAGAAAAGTCACTGTCAAAAACAAGTTGACAGAAGGATTTGCTGGCTTTGAAGAAAAGTTAGTCAGAAAAGGTTTATAAGACTTCATAAGGTCTATGAAAGTTAGGCAGACAGGCTTCATAAAACTTTAAGAATGGAATTTCAGGTCTGAGAAGTCTCCATCACAGGATAACACTCTCCTGGGACTGAGTAAAAGGACAATAAGGAGTAAGAACAGGAAGGGTCTCATAGTCTGGGTAAGACCTTGGGTGTGATTACTGCCTGTGAACCCTTTTCTCCGTACAGCAACTCTACATTTTAGAAATCATTAAATAAGCATGGGGCTGAGGAGGCAAACAGACTTTACAGCTTGCTGGTTCCAACTTGGAGAACCCATAGCAAGTCCCAGTTCCTTACCACGAAGGGAAAGCTAGAGCAAGAGACTACCCCTGGCACTTGGGTGTTCCAGATCAGTGCCCTGACCTGCTAGTTGTTGCTTGCTTGGGTTGGTCTGGGTAAGGCAGAGAGGTTTTGTGGAAAAGGGTTTGGGAAAAGTTGTTTTCTTTTAACTTTTGAAAACCTCCAAACGGTATTTGTTTCATTTTTCCTTTGAATGGCAAACGATCAGAAACCATCTGCCAGCTTCTCTTCTGTGAGATTTCCCCTTCCCACCTGGGGTCCAGCAGGATACGGCAGCTCCCTGGAAGTTTATACCTGCAGAAACCTCTTCTTGTCTGGAGTTCTGATGCATGGGTACACACATTCCTTTTGGGTCAGGTTGTGAAACAAACCGTAACCTAGACTAGTATCTTTCACATAATTTCCACCTGAAAGGACTGATTAAGTCCTGATTAAGCCTCTCTCCACCGGTAAGTCTCACCTTCTTGTGTTACAGCCAGCAAGTGTTTCATGTAAGCAGCTTTGGGACAAAGGCAAGAAACCAGGTCTCCTCAGCTGGGGACACTAACCCCCAAGGACTCATCTGTACCAATTAAACACACAGGGCATGGACCCAGCCTCTGAAGCATGATCATTCAGTTTCTCAAATTATGATAAAGGTTCACTGCCCAATTTTGCCTCCCTTCACCATGGCTTGGAGGATAGAACAAGATAAGGACTTATTTCAACTGGTTTTTAGGGAATCTCCTTATTTAAAGGGAAAATATAAGTCCATGAATACAAACTCTTTATTGTGTTACTTTGCTTCACAAACAGGACAAAGCACAGGACTGGGATTTGCTGTGGTTTTTTTGTTTGGTTTGGGGTTTTTTTTCTGCTAGAAATAGACCAGGACATATGTAATTTAGCTTGATGAGAACAGTTGGCCTATGAGGTACTAAAATCTCTGCACCATCTGATAATTAAGGCATTCTCCAGCACAGGAAAAATTTAAACTTGGACCTGCTATAAAGATAAATTCTCTAACCAGGGAGACTGGGCACATCCAACCAGTGGCTTCATTTCAAATGTCCGGCAGGCATAACATTTGCATTGGATTGTGCCATGTCGAGCCCGAATGCAAGTGGGTTTGACAAGCACTCCTTCCTGGAGCTGGCAGCATGGGATTAGTGCACACAGAGCTGATACAAAAACAAATCTGTCAGGGCACACTAATCCCCAAGGACTCATCTGCACCATTAAAGTAAACAGGGCATGGACCCAGCCTCTGGAACATGATCATTCATTCTCACTATTAATATACTTAAATTATTATAATGATTTCTGGTCCAATATAAATATGTTGATGCCTCACTTTTACTGTCTACAGCAGTGAATCTTTATTGCTGCTGGAGCCCAGTGCTGGTACATTATGACCAGACACTGTCAGGCAACTATTTAATTTTTGCCCACATTATAAACCAGAATGGATTCCCAAAATGGAGTGTGTTACCTCTCTGCTTATGAGTTCTGTGGTCATTCTTGCTCAGCTTATCTTGTCCCTTGAACGTACTCGGAATATCCCAATGCTTCTGAAATATAACACTCATAAACTCAGAAGAGCCAAACTCCAGGCACAATTCCCCCACCTACTATGCTTTCATAAATATGTTGGAGAAGAGCAATATCACCAAGGGTGAAGATTTCACAACCAATTTTGACCCCATCTCCCAAAGGCTGAACACCCTCATGTTGAAATTTTTTTCCTTATGTATAATGGAATTTCCCTTGCTGCGCCAGTGTCCACTGCCTCTTAGTCCCAGCACTGTGCACCTTTTTAGGATATGTAAGGCTCTGTTATCTCCTTAACTTCATTTTTGCAGCTGAAGACGGCAGTTTGCTTTCCCTGGCAGAACAAAACATTTTCCCTCAATCTCTCTACTCATGCCACATATTCTTCCTAAACATCTTTGTTGGCTAGACTTGCTTCAGTTTGACAGTATCTTTCTTGTACAGGGAGTCCAAAGCTGAATACAGTATTCCACATACAGTCTCCCATGTTGTCAAATAGTGGAGAAGGGGTTAGTAGTTATTCCAATCAGTCTAAAGTCTGTGGTAATGTAGCCCAAAATTCAGATACCTTTCATTGCCTCAAAGGCTGACTCATGGTCAACTTCTTGTACACCATAACCCCAAGGTCTTTCACTGCAAAGCTGCTTTCCAGACAGTAAGCTCCAATCCCTTCTCCTTGCAGCTCCCAGAGGAGCTCAGCATTGCTTGATGGAGGTTTGAATGACAGACTTGGGGAGCAGAGTCAAGCTGCAAAATGTGTTTCCCTTCTCCCTGCACCATAAACAATATCACAGGAGAAGCCAGAAAAAATGTCTTATTCTATAGGTCACTCTGGTTTACAGAGGAAGTTGGAAGCCAACGGGAAGACTTGGTAAAAAGATTTCCTAGCACTGAGCTAAAAAGTCAGCAGATCCATGCAGAAAGGACCTGATTCCCAGAATCCAGAGGTCTTGGGAGTGGGATCTGACCAAATCCACGTGAAGAAGCTGACAGTTTTTAACACTGATGTCTCCAAAACTTTTTAGACGGTGAGGATGTCAATAGACTATTTTGTAGCAGGTGTGTGCAAGTGTAACTGTGTCTTTGCGTATGCACACATATTGGTAAAGCAACACAGATTTCAGAGAACAACATCAAACAAAACAAGAACAGTCAAGGTTATTATCAATATGCTACTAGCAAGATGGGCATATTTAATTGTGATAAACTGGAAAACAGAAAAAAGTCTGTAGAGGACTTATAACTTACCCTGATACTTCTTTTTTGGGTTCAGCCCAAGTTGTCACATGCCAATCTGTGCAAGTTTGGGAAACTCCAGGAAAATTCAATGTGCAGTGCTGTTGGATTTGCACTAAGAATATGTACTAACCATGCTAAATACTGGAGGGAAATAAACTGAGAAAGATTATATTGAGTTATAAGTTTTGCAATGGAAGGACCCTATGATCCCCAAGGTAAGGGCCATACAGTTTTCCCAGCCTAAGACATAATTTGTTTCAATCTGCCTATACTTGCAATAATCAAAGAAATACTATTGCACTAAAAAGTACAGGAGACGCAGCTGAAATAATTCATCTGAAGCCACGTAAGACCAGAAATTACAAAGAACCAAACAAGTGCAAATTCCTGCACTAACTACATCATCTTTCCTCCCAAATCCTTTTGATTCACTTCCACCAACTTTCTTCTTCCCTGTTTCATGACTTTTGTTACTCAGGTGAAATGGTTGCATATGCTGATAGAAAGGTCAAGGAGATTATGCTGCTTTTTTTCCCACTGAAATTCTTTGAATTTTTCTCCAAAATAATAAAACTAAAAGTCTTCTCTCATATCTACCTCCAAACCTGGCAAAGGTGAAGAGAAACTGCAGCTTGCAATGTTCACAGCTTAATGCAGATCCTCTCTCTATTTCTCCTTTCCTGTCAAAAATCAACCTTATTTTATAGCTTTTGACTTCTGTGCAACTTGAATCATCAACACTAAACAATCACTGCAAATTTTTGAGTCAAAAGGCACATGAGATGCTTCACAATATTCTTTTCACTGCAGCTTTGATATTGTCTGAACCATCAAGCACACACTTTCCTCAACAGAATGTTAATATATTAAGTCCCCCAAAGCTCCTTACTAGACTTTATAATAAATTAAATAAAGATGAGGGAAAGTATGAAGAACAAACAAGGCAGCTATAGTATCTCTTACAGCTTTTCTCTGTCTTGAATTCCCCAGCTGATCAGTAGACCAGAAATGTTGAACAGTTATGACAATAACATTACCAGTTCAGAGTCAACCCCACTGCTTCAGGATGTACAGAGTAAGAGCTATTCCTCAGTAGTATATTCATGGTTTGTACTTTTCAGAGAGTTTTTAAAGTAATAAATGAACTATTAAAAAATAATGTACTAAATTTAGTTTCAAGTGCTAAATAGAGAGAATTTCTGAGACATTTAAGAACTGAACCTATTCAGTTCCACAACTGTGCATACACCCCTTGGTGTCAGAGATCAGGGTGTCCAACAACTGGCTGCCACATAGCCAGGACTGAGCCATTGGTGCTGTGGCTGAAGTCCTCTCAGGTTGCTTGCTGTGGTGGAAGGATCAGCTTGTCTGCACACATTAAGCGTTTGTGTTTGTCACAGGGACATAACATGGTGTTTTGGAGGCAGCAGCTATCCAGGTAACTGCACAGTGGTGTGAACCCAGCACCAGCATCCTTGGTCATTCAGCCACCACGGCTGTTGCACTAGTGAGTGCAATACAGCACAAACACATCACATGAGCATAGGTAGCTTGGGGACCTCACAGCAGCTACCTGCAATCATCCCTGTGAGAACAGTGCAATCCTTTAATACTATTATATATATGAGAGAAACCACAAAATGGCAGCTTTCAATTTATTGAAAAGTATTTCCCATTTGACTAGGAGTCTGTCGCATCCACAAAAGGAATGTACCCTTTGCCTATTTGGGTCTGACCTCTGCCCACCCCCCTCATGGCTCTTCCCCAAGTCCTGCAGTGGCAGGCAGCCCTTCCTCTGGGAGCAGAAAGGCATCTCAGTGCTGCAGTCTCCTTTTTGTGCAAAGCTAATGGAGTCTTTATGCACATAATCCCTGGGGTCTGATTGTCTATCAACTGAGCAAGGAGCTAGCTACCAACATAGGAAAGAGAAGGGAAGAGCCCACTCAAAGCCTGCTAACCTAGAAGAGAGACATACACTTATTGTGAGAATACCTTTGTAACTACTTTTGGGGGCAAAAGGCAGAGAGCAGAGTTCACTCCCATGCATTTCTCTAATTGAGAAAGTGTTACAGAGGCAGCAGTGTGCTGGTTAAGAGGGTGATTCACCCTCCAAATATTTCATGGCTAGGCAGAAAATAGGCTATAGCCAAAGATACGGGAAGGAGACCACTTTATACAGACCTCATTTGTGCCAGCAGAGTTTTTTCCAAAGGTGATTCAGTGCTGCTTCTATCTCCAAATAAAAGTCTTCTCTTGTTCTCTACAGCCTGCTTCTGTGTTTTAGGCAGACTCGGAGCACAAAATCAGGGAAACTTGCCTGTTAAAGGTAATTAGGAGCCTTGTGGCCATTCTGGGTAAAGTCTAAAATGGATGTGTTTTTAATTTTAATAGCAAACACAAGATATCTACCAAACTCCTGATTCTGCTAGCACTTTCTACAGCCAGAGTTAGACAAAGCAATAAGATCTGCATTACACAAGGAAATAAACTGGTGATTTCATGCTACCTTTGTATATGTGTGAGCTTCTTTCCTTCCCTGCCTGTTTACCTCAGGCATGAAACACAGTATTTTAGCAAACATTTAGTCAAAAGATGTCTACATTCGGTATATTTAAGTCCAAAGATTCTAAAGTTGGTTTCTTATATGGCAAAATACCCCTTTTGTATCCTTTAGTAGAACATATAAACAAACAGATAAAATATTATAAGTTTATGTTGCCTTTCCCTCACAGTGCAAAGTAAGTAATTAAGGAAACAGTTGTCTACACAGTCCTCATTTTGCTCTTCTTACTTTAGGCCATTTGAAAGGGGGATCTTGTAAAGAATGTTGAGAGACATTTGACAAAGAAAGACAAGAAAGGGCCAACTACACTCAGTAACTAAAAACCAATCTGGAATTGCATCATCTTGGAGGTCAAAAATATTTACACTACCTACAATGCAATCACTTCCAGATTATTTTAGCATGCTGGTAGTCTCTGTGAATCTGTCTTTCCCATGGTCTAAGGAGTGTGACAGAATCACTTTTGCCTGAAAGATGTAGGAAAGATGTTTCCAGTTTGTTACTGCTGCTTGTTACTGCCGTAAAACACTGCAGCTCCACTGACTGCAGTGAAGCCCATGTTCCATATCCCAGGATCCCAAGAAAATTTAATTATAGCCATTGAGGAGGGAACTTCTCTAAAAGGTGGAAAATTCCAGTTTCTTCTCATATCCAGTTTCTATGAATTCATCAGGAACCAGAGAGAAGTAGCAGCAGAAATCTTATCAATGAAGCTGTCACTGCACTTGAAAATGCATCCACATTCCAAGTCATGACATGATCCCTCGTAAAAAACTGTTTCAAAAGGTCATCATACAAGGATAATTTGGGCCTTGAAAGAGCTATTGTGCTTCCAGACATGTGAAGTCTCTTTCTATTCCAAATTAAACCCATAGCATTTTTAAGTGTTAACATATTCTTCTTCGTCGTCCTCCTCCTCATTTCAACTCCTCCCTTTTCTGGGAGAATTAAGTTGCAATACTGCTGAAAGGAAGTGAATGCATTCAGGTAGTGGGGGCAAAAGATGTAATCCCAGTTCTCCATGATTCTGTACAAGAAAAACAGCTGCCAAACACCAGGCTTTTTAAAACAACACTGTTGTGTACCGGCACAGTCTCTGGAATGGATTATTACCGGGTGAACACCAGGGTGAACAAGACACTGTCCTAAGTACTGCCGGTGTTTAAAATTTTCTCTTTTCTTTTTGTTATTTTTCTTTTTAGTAGAATTGATCACATGTTTGCTGAGGCTCAGTTGACCTCTGGCTTTCAGTCTTGATGGCCAAACTGCCCTGAATCTTCCCCTTTATTTCAGGTTACAGCTTTGACCTTTGAGAGCTTTTCCCATATTAAGTGCTGAGAAATATTACTCATATTCAAATTGACATAGTTGTGTTGAAAAAGTTGTTTTCCCTCTGCCCAAACAATCAATGCTACTTCAGAGTAATAGCCTGACCTTGACAATGTTTCATCAGAGAAAGGGATAAGCCACAATATCTGAGCTGTCTGTGTCAGACAACAGACAATATCTGCTGTCTTGCAACCTCCTTTTACATTTTTGAATCTTTCAGTAATTTTTTCAAATAAATGTAAGAATATAGGAATGCAAGTTCTGTATTGTATTGTATCCCAGCAAACCATCTGGTAAAGTTTTTCACTGAAAGAGACAATTGTTTTAGCGTGTAAAGAGTAACATTAGGTGTTTCAAGGTGTCACAACGGTACATATCCCACTACAGCCTATGATATGAGGGCATTGTGCTGAAAAATTAAGTTTTATTAAACTAATTTTATTAAATTTATTAAGATCTTTTAAAGTTAAATAAATGTTTCCCTAAGTATTCCTCTCCTCCTAAATATCAATTGTTTTCTTGGACTGTACGTTACAATGATCAATATATATATGTTCAATAACTTCTGATTTGATTCTAGAGGTTTATCCCCTTTTATCTGTTTTAAATCCATTTCCTTTCTGCATTTGTGAGCCCCCTTTTACATAAAAAAATGTATTTACATATAGAAGTGTGGCCACTAGAAATGCAGAGACAGTAAATTCTGGTCTTCTGCTTTCTCTTGTAAGAAAAAAAGTCTTTGCAGTCAAATTCTGGTTCAAGTAAATCAGAAAATTCCTATGGATTCCAGTGGGGTCAAAACATCACCTTACCTGCTCATTTGGCAGAACTGTGAACTGACGCACATGACCTGGTTAAAAGATTGCAGTCTTGTTATATTTTGAAACATTCTACTTATATTTTCTTACTGGCAAGTGGGTGTTTAATAAGTCAGTTCAGTTATTTGTTTTGCATTTTATTTCATCAAAGGTTGTCTTAATGAGTCACAAGAAACTCTGTATTTGGGAAAAAGAAAAGCAAGTTATTCTAGTAAAGAAGTTGGCAAATCCCAATTTATGTTATCATTCAGAAGCCAGGGATTAGGTAACATTTAGGATACCCTGCTTCTAAAATACAGCTGTTTTTCCTAGAGCATTCATTAAGCTTGCGCTAGCACTGGTACTTGCTGATCTCTTAGCAACCAGGTTCAGGGAGCCACACTGACTGAAATTGCTTTGCTTTGCTTTGCAAGGTCACTTCTCTTCCTCTTCAGCTCCCTGAATTGGCTCACCACAGGATCAGAAAAAGGCCAGGGTAACACATGCACTTAGATCAGCGTAAATTCTCAGGGAGTTTGAAAATAAGGCTTAAAGACAGTTAGGCAGAAGAGTGAGAGAAGCACAGTAAGAATCTGACTAAATTCACATTTGATGATTGCACTCAGTGTATCCTGCTTATCCCATTCATGATTTTGAACAGCATTATTGGAGTAAAACACCATGAAATTGTCAACAGACCTTCATAAATATGTAGTAAGTTTGTCCAGAAATTACACATGAAAAGACCTGCCAGAGCAACTTCCTTTTGTTTTTAACATGTTTGGGGACTTTTATTATCCCACATAATTGTATAAAAGAGGAACAGTTCTATAAGTCATTCTCTAAGAGGTTCTAAGGAAGCCTATGGAAGGATTCCTCTTTTCTTTCATGACACAATTTTCTATCCCTGATGGCACCCTTAAAACTGTATGGCAAATTTGCAATGAAAGTTTAAAAGCCTGTTGTTTGGAGTTTGCTTGCAATTTTTTTCTGTGGTCTAGAGCAATAACTTCAGGCTACCAAAACCAAACCCAGGGTAGCCTGAATTGACCATTAGCCAACAACAGGTGGGCAACAAGCAAGAGGTTCCAGAATTAAACTTTCAGTGCTAACCCACAGGTCCAAAAACTGTGAAATCTAGCCTAATGCATCTAGCCTAAAAATGTAACCTAAAAACTGGACATCTCATACCAGATGATATAAGTCCAAACTTCATGAGTTTAAAATATTAAAACTTTCTGGTTTTACTGTATCAAAGAAAGAGAACTAAGGGGGCATCTTAGCACAGAAAAAATGTTCTTAGATCAAATCAGACACATGGTGATATGTGAGAAGGTGAGAGGGCAGGTACCACTGACACAATAAGAAGGCGAAAGAATCAAAAAGGAAAGGATATCTTGTATCATGAACAATGATGACCAATGTTAAAATCATCTGCTCTGAGAGAGCCAACAGACTGTAGTGTATCAGACCTGGAAAATGGCAAACAGGAGACTTTTAGTTACCTTGATATGATCCACAGGAAAACCTTCTCTAGACCATCAGGCACTGAGAACTCACAGTATGAGGCCCACAGCAATCACTTCTGTCTTTTTGCAATTCAACCAAAAAAATGAAATTACCTTTGTTTAATTTTATGGCCTGTATGAACAATCCATCCTTTCATGCAAATCACTGGATTTGCATAAAAACACAGAGTCCATTTCCAAAGCAGTCAGGTGTGATGTTGGCTGCTATGGGTACAGTAAGTGCAGCCACTGCAAAAGCCATGAATACCCCTAACACACAAGTAAAATTTAAGAAACCACTGTGTTTTCTGGTTCAAGCATTTGCAAAACCCGCTAAGGTCTGGAGCTAGCGAAAAATCAAGATTGTCACAGAATAGGAAAGCAATCTAAACCTCTACCAGTTCTTGTCAACTAAGGAAAACAGACAATAAAAAATAGGAGCTTTAAGACAGTTTTTGCAGCTGCAAGTAAGAATAAAACCTAACTGGAGAAAACTTTTTGGCAGCTACCAGTAATGGAAACTAGTGACAGTCACTAAAGAAAGTGTTGGTTTTCTTGGAAACCACAATGGGAATGGTGTCAAAGTGCTAATGGGTTTACTGCTGCCTCCATACCAGGAATTTTGACGGAGTGTATTTTTTACTCAGGGACCTCCACATGCTTCTGCTAGAATTCTGTGCGGA
>VXAY01006821.1:9316-19893 GCA_013399855.1 Oxyruncus cristatus | reverse complement strand
CTTGTCTCAGTTCAGGCAACAACTGAGAACTGAGCTTTCCCAGGAGAGGGAAAAGAAAGAAAAGAAAAGAGACTCCTCCCCCTCCCCACAGACTTTCCAGGGCCATCAGCCTGGAATGTCAAATCTGCTGGCCAGTTCTTTTGTGTCAGTCAAATACCCAAGGCAAAACCAGCCTGCCCATTTAAACATCCCCCACACACAGTGGGGCAGGGGGAAGGGAAAATTTCCTGTTTAGTTTTTTTAGGACAAGTGAACCCATGACAATGAATTATCAATTGCAATCAAATTGCATAATGCAAACAGATGGACAGTAAGAAAAAATACTTGCAGTTGTGTCTTTACTATTATATTGGAGAGAAGGTGGAGGCAGAAAGTTAAGTTAGAAAGATGTTACATCTACTATAGATCCTGAAATGTATCCTATACGCTGGCTATGCACAACTCTTTAGAAAGTGGAGCATAAAAACTCATGCAAAACTGTTTCATTTGCATGTAAACAGTGATTAAGTCAGTGCATACAAAATCCTATCTTTGCCCATGCAAACATGTATTGGGTTTGCATGGCCAGGTTTTGTTAGTGGGGGGGCTACAGGGGTGTCTTCTGTGAGAAGCTACTAGAAGCTTCCTCCATGTCCAGCAGGGCCAATGGCAGATGGCTCCAAGATGGACATGCTGCTGGCCAAGGCTGAGCCAATCAGAGATGGTGGTAATGCTTCTGTGATAACATATTAAGAAGGAGAAAAAAAAAGTTATTGCACAGATGTAATTGCCACCAGAGAAGAGCAGAGTGAGAGTATGTGAGAGGAACAACTCTGCAGACACCACGGTCAGTGAAGAAGGAGGGGGAGGAGGTGCTCCAGGTGCCGGAGCTGAGATTTCCCTGCATCCCATGGTGAAGCCCATGGTGAAGCAGGCTGTCCCTTTGCAGCCCATGGAGGAGACCCACGCTGGAGCAGGTGGATGCCTGAGAGAGGGATGTGAACCCATGGGAAACCTGTGCTGGAGCAGGCTCCTGGCAGGGACCTGCAGACATGTGGAGAGAGGAGCCCATATTGGAGCAGGTTTCCTGGTAGGACTTGTGACCCCATGGGGGACTCATGTTGGAGTAGGCTGTGCCTGAAGGACTGCACCCTGTGGAAGATTGACCCACGTTGCAGCAGTTCATGGAGAACTGTTGCCCATGGGAGGGACCCCACACTGGAGCAGGGGAAGGACTCTTCTCCCTGAGTAGTGGCAGGAACAATGTGTGATGAACTGACTGTAACCCCCATTCCCCATCTCCCTGCTCTGCTGGGGGGGAGGAGGGAGGGGTGGGGGGGTAGGTGTTTTTAAGATTTATTTTACTTCTCATTATCCTTCTCTGATTTTGATTGGTAATAAATTTAATTAATATCCCCAAGTCGAGTCTGTTTTGTCTACGATGGTAATCAGTGAGTGATCTCTCCCTGTCCTTATCTTATCTCATGAGCCTTTTGGTATATTTTTTCTTCCCTGTCCAGTTGTGGAGGGGAGTGATAGAGTAGCTTTGATAGGTACCTGGCATCCAGCAAGGGTCAACCCATGACAGAGAGAAATGTGTTGCAGCTGCCAACATGGAAGAGTGACTGATTTGGCAGTGATTCATAACCACTTTAGGATTAAAGGTCATACCTATACGGGAGCCACCATCAGCAGCATTATAACTGGAGTTGCTAATACTGCTGAAGTCAAAATATTTGAAGATTGTGGGCCAGGCTCCTTAAAAACACTGAATTAGTTTTAAAATCATACAAATTAGATCTTATTTCTGTGACTTCTGAGTTTCAAGCACTTTATAATTTAAACCTCATCACTCATTGATCCTGCTCCAGATGTTTAAAAGGAAAAAAAACAGGGAAAAAACCCAAACCACTGTATACCTCATAGCATAACACTCTTAAAAATCACAAGAGTTGGCTATTCAGGTCCCAAAACAAAACTCAGTCCATGCAAACCAACCATCCTTCCAGTCCTGGATCCAGCTGAGTGCTAAGTGGATAACATAGACAGGAGGTAAAGATTCAAATCTTGATGCTCGAGCAAACTGAAATGAATTGGCAAAGTTAGGAACTTTGGCATAGCAAGAAGGAAAACTTTTCATTGCTGCGTACTGAGTCTGCGGAGATTAAATAGAAACTGTGCTCCACTGCCTTTTTCATTACGGGGTAAATGGCAGCTGATATAGAAGGGCAATTTGCTAATATGGGTGGAAATGTAGAGAAGGAGGGAAGTGAGAGACAGAGAAGGGCATTGTATAATAGGAAACAGCTGGGAACAATGCTTCAGTGGTAAATGGGACTCTTCTGTATGAGGTACGTGTTTTCCAATTCCAGTCTTTTTTATCTCTCCTCCATTTTCTCCCTTTGTAGGAGGTACTGTCCTGGTGGGGCCCACAGACTGAAAACATTTTATCACTGCAGCTAGAAAGCAGCAGAGATGTTTATTTTCTTCCTCTATTCTCAGACTTAATGAAAGCTTTTTAACCCAAATGTCTGGAGATTGACACCTTGCATCCAGAATATATCAGAATTCACTAAAAGCTCTTAAGTTTTCTGTCACCCAGTGAACATATACAAAGTCCACAAACACTTCCCCTTGGAAACAATTAAAAAAACCAGAAAGAGCTAAAACCAGCATTGAAGACCTTTGGATGACAGGTTGAATAACAAACACATGCGCATGCAAACATGCATGAACACACCTACCTTGCTCACGAGTCAGTCCCTGCACTGGAATGTGTAATAAAAGCACAGCAGCTGCCTATACCACTAATTTAAGGAAAAGGTCAAAGAAAGGCATGTATCCAGCATTTCCTTTGAAATATTCTATGAGGAGAATGTGGTGGGTTTTTTCCTTTCTATTGTCTTTTCCATGGCCTTTTCACATTCATGCCACCAAGAGAAGCAAACAGGCTTGCCTCTGATATTAAAGATCACTTATAAAGTCCTTTGAACTGGGTTGGTTTTGATTTTTTTTTGAGCAATTAAGGAGGAAGGAAGGTATGATCTGCTTAAATATTAAGCAGTGAAATGTAGTTGCAGTTGCTATTCGGAAAGGATAGTGGTGATTCAAGATTAAAGAATCTTGAATGAGGAAGAGATGAACCTTTAGATGTTTTGAGGTCAAAAGTGTAATAGACACAGCTATGATTCATGTCAGTAAAAAGAAACAAATAGATTATTGCAGCCTCATAAAAGAATAAAACAAACAGATTGTAAAACTTAATTACACCCTCATAAAGAAATATAACAGACTGTTGTTAGGTCACTAGGTCATAAGCTTCCCCTGCTCTCCTAAAAATGAATTATGGTAGAACTTTGTTAGGTCATGAGTCTTCTAGGTGCCTTTTTGTCAAAGAATGTATGAATTATAGAGAAGCCATCACCGGTTGTAGAGATAACAACTTCGCTTTAGCTGTGAAAAGAAACATATATTGAATTCTTAGCATAGTATTGTAAAATGTATATGATGTAATGAATATGTATGAGATGGCTAAAATAAATGCCAGACATACACTGTATTGAGGTGTGCGGGGCTTGTGGAGCAAGACTCCTCGTGTCACCCAGCATGCTGCTTGCTTTTACCATATAATAAACTCCTATTCGAAAACCTATCTTAACTTGAGACTCTGTTTCTCACAGAAAGCAACCTAATAATAAAATCAGGTAACAGAGAAAAAATTAGAAACCTTAAAATTGCATTCAAGGAAAAAATCTAGTTTAGTGCTGTGCAGAGTAATCCTCTCTAGTCCTCACTCTTTGAGACAGCATTCATCAAAACCCAGGAGTATTCTCTAAAGCACACAATCCTCTAGCAATAATGCTAGAATGTGACTTTTTCCTTGCTTAATTTCTTTACAAGAGTGGAAAGAAAATAGTAATCTTTGTAATTCATGTATTGATAGCAACGTGTTTAACATCTCAACACTGAGAAGAAAAGAGCAAATTCACAGGAATTACTCTGTGAATTTGCCTCAAAATGATTCCTTCTCCACCCCTAGTATTATCTTTTTTTTGGTGGTAGATTATTTTTTAATAGAATTAGCATCACCTTCTTGGGTTCTGTGTAAATGTGTGAGTTCACCCTGCCATAAGATGTTTCAACTCGAACAGAGAAAAGGGATTTTTCAAATCCTTGAAGTTAAAAAAAAGTCTCCTGATGGGTTATCCTTCCTATAAATAGAGGCAGTCATACTGGCATCCCTCCTGAAGGAAACATTCTCGATAAGGGCTGTCCCAGATCCAACCAGTTAAACTTAAAGAAAAAGGGCTCGGAAGACCTTAAGAGGCTACAAAGCTCTTGCCTTGTTATTAAAANGGACAAAAAACTTTTTCCTTTTTTTTAAAAAAAAAAAAAAAAAAAAAAAAGCACACTCAATGCTCAGCACTGCCAAAAACTGCTCAGATGGGCTAGCTGTATCTCCTTCACTCTCCATCATTTCTGCATGGCAAATCTTACCCTCTTCTTTTCACTCCAGTC
This sequence comes from Oxyruncus cristatus, assembly GCA_013399855.1. NCBI lineage: Eukaryota > Metazoa > Chordata > Aves > Passeriformes > Cotingidae > Oxyruncus > Oxyruncus cristatus. The sequence continues at coordinate 15,396 of VXAY01006821.1, read as the reverse complement.
CCACTTTTGGGGGTGATGCCTTTACATTACCCAGCTTTACCAGAAAAAGGCTTCATTTCAGTGCTGAGAGAAATGTAGAAGAGTCCTTCAAGATCAAAGGTAAGATATGCAACTTATTCCATCAAGCTAAAGAGCAGCTCTTCCAGAGGAGGCAGGCCATTTTCATGCCACTTGGGTTTTCTGTGAGAGATGCTGTGATGGACTGACATGTCGGTAATGTCTTAAACATTGTCAAAATCATGAAAAGACTTTTTGTCAAACTACAAGGAAGCAACTGCCTGTCTTCGACCACAGAAGCCTGACTGGAATTTGGACTGGGAAGGGGGACTTGAGATAAGGCTATTGTCTAATCATCTCAAGTCTGAGGAGAAGTAAACAAGGCTCAGGAAAGAAGAATGTATCTGTGTTAAGAATCAGCCCTAGCTGGGCTCTGGGGGTGGTGGAGGAGAAGGGGTTTGGGTATGTGATGATGAAATCTATCCACACCAGAGTAAACCCCCCATCCCCAGGAAGACCATGTACAGATGGGACATTCACATGAGAGGGAGCTGAGAAGGCATCATAAACCATCAAAGACCCCAAAAGCACCCCCTGACTCATTCCTGAGGCCTTCTACCACCAGAGGACTGCACGTGATTCAAGTGAGGCAACAAATCCAGAGCCTGTCGCAAGAGACTGCAAAGTTTCCCCCCCAACCCCAGGGGAGGTGTCTGGTATCTCCTGAACGTATATTAATCCACTGGACTCTATGTTTTGTGGGACCCTCACCACCAAGAAGACCAGAAGAACTGGACCAACAGGACGCCACCAAGTTTCACAGTGGTGATACATTTTTTATTTTAATCTCTCTCTGTCACTTACTTTCTTTCCCCCCTCCTTTTTCCTATTTCTCTCTCTTTCTCTGCCTTACATTTACCATTAAATAAAACCCATACAATTGACTTTGGCATCTGGTCTCTTTTGTACCTTAATTTGGGCAGAGGCATTTCTAATAATTTTAATAAACTGGATCATAACAGATGTCTCTATTCTCCCATCCCTGCCTCCCAGTCCTTGAGAGAAAGTAGGGCTGAAGGGGACAGTCTACAACACACTCCAAATGCATTAAGGCTCCCTGTGCATCACTATAGGCCATCAGAATAAACCTGACAGAGCTTTGAAATCTGTAAACTGATTCCTAGGTAACTGCTTAGAGGTTTTCCCCTCCCCATACACCAAACAGCTTTTCGTTTGATGTTCTGGCACAGAGCAAATCTGAGAAAGGATAAGAAATGCAACGCTAGTGAAAGAAGTCTCAGCATGACAGCTGATTGAGCACCGAGAGCTCACCCTTATGTGCGATGGAGACATGGACTGGCAGTTCAAGTGAGTAAACCCACAACATGAGGGCAGCAATGCAGCGTTCACTGTGCTGATATAAAGCTTGGTTTATCTTACTTCTTCCCCTTTACCATTTTTCTTTTTTGAGTAATTTTTAGTAGACATATCTCCTGGAAAATGAAGTTTCATTCTAAACCTTCAGCCCAGGTTTACAACCAGGCAGTGTCAGAGGTGCAGGATTGTGCTATCTGCATGTCCAGCAATGCCCATGTGGCAGTGCACATTTGGGTTAGGAAAAGGAAATACATGTCTGTCTCTGCTGGCTTCCTCTGCTGTAAATCAGTTATAAAAGCCAGCAAGGAGAAGTAAAATCTTACAAAGGTAGAAGAGGTGGGAAAAGAGAGTCAAGTCGATTGCAGATGGCAACCTTGTGTTGGCAGTGAGTAAGCAGGCAATTAAGTCAGTGACTTACCAGGCTTTTTCCACATTATAATTGTGAAGCAGGAGTGTCTGTGGCTCAGAGTAAGCAAACCACAAAGCAGACTAAGCATAAGGCATGGTGAACCTAAATTTGTGCAGAAAACAGCATAGGGAGATAGGGTACATGGTGAGGAACATATGCAGGCTACTGTTTGCAAATGGTTGCCATTACCAGTAATGAAGTCTGAGGTTTCTCTCAGATTTCAGCACAGTTTATTTTTATAGAGGCAGCTTCCTCATGCAAAGTGTTGGCAAACAGGATGCTGGCAGGGAAGTGGGGAGGGTGTGCAGGGAGGGCAGGACTTCTTGGGGAGGTCATAGGACCTTTCCCCACCTGCTGGGATGGACCAATGAGCAATGGAGATGGAGCTCCAGGAGAGAAAAGTGAAATTTTGTAGAGACAAATGGCTGAGCTATTAATCTTGTTGACCAGAGGAGTAAGGGAAGATGCAGGAGCAGATGGAGGAGAAAGTAAAATGGTGCTGAGCAGGTATCAGGTGCTGAGAGAGCAAGGGGTAAAGACAACAAACTGAAAGACAGAGCTGTGCAAATGAAATAACAGGCTCTCTGCTGCATGAAGTCATATGAATAGGTAACTACAGATACCCCTACCTAAATACATTCCCCCATCTCCAAATTATTAGAGCATGTCAAGCTTTTCATCTACTTACCCTACCCAGCAAACAGCAGAGGATACAAAGGCTACGCTGTCCTGCCTGCCTTAAAAGCAATCAACTTAAATGTTACAACACCTCCACCCCAGTGTTACACTGTGATGCCAGGATCAACATGTAGATGGGCTGCTTGTCCCACTCCTACCACTACTCCCTGGCAGCTCAACACCTCAGAGCTGAAGCATCCTGCAAGCTTCCCTCTCTCCCAGCTCTATGCAGACATGTGTGCTCCCAAACAAATGAACTCATCTGGACCGGATTGAGCCTTCCAAGTCAAAATAAATACAGCACATTGGAGCTGGCAGCGATTTTCAAAGGTTTAAGTTGGGTCCCTCTCAATTTTCACTCAGCACTTTATACATTTTGTCTGCTACAAAATGGGATCATTTTATATTACTTGCTCCGATACATATTTCATGAACCTTCAGAAAAGCTGCCTCCTATGCAGTTAATATTTTGATTCCAAAGTTAACTGGTTAAAACACATATTATTAGGTTGGGCATGGAAAAAAAGAAGAAGAAGGAAAAAAAAAAAGGCAGGTGAGGAATGCTGGGGGAATAAAAATAGCTATGTTTGGAATGGCTCTGCAGCCAAGACAGAAAACCTGGTCTTTTTAATGAGGCCACCCAAGTGAGCAAGACCTTAAGCTCCTACTTACATGTGCTATGTTCACTGCAGTGTAATTCAAAGTCCAGAGGGGAGTTAGAAAAAGTAATACTGGGGTTTATTAAGGGCTTAGCAGATGAGAGAAAGTACTGGGTTCCCACCAAAGTTAATTCCCAAACTTGCCAACAGAATATCATGTGATCTCAAGTCTGGTTCAATAAACACAGGAGGAGGGAGATGGTGCTTCATGGAACAAGCTGTCACTGCCCAACCTTCTCAGAAGTCAAACACTGTTCATCAGTTTCTCCTGAATAAACTGTTGTGGGATTTTTCTGGGGATGAGTAACACCACCTCCTCTAAACACATTTCTGACTTCCAGACCAAAATAAACCCCAACAAACCCAAAAAACCCTTCTGAAGGCCACTTAACAGAATTGCATTTGAGCTTGTGGTATTTTCTCCAAAAAGCAGTCTATACAGGAATCCTTCCTGATTTTAAAATCACTAGTTAATTCAACACTAATCCTTTATGTGTTATGAATAGTTTGGTTGGATTGGCTGAGTCAGGTCTAAGGTTCATTTCCAGGTGATAATTAAAAATATTGCTGTGAGGAAACTGTATTTATGATGTTGTAAGTGCCAAGATAAGGCAAACCAAGAAGTAATAAAGGAAAGAGAAGTTTTGAAAGACACTTAAAATAGAAGAGGATGGAGATACAACAGATCACCCAACTATTGAAAAACTGGGTTCTTAGATTATTGCCCCTATGCCAACATAAAACATTTAAGCCCTAAACTTCTGTGTGGATATTATCCTACCCTGCAGCTTTGCTATTTTTTTTGCCACAGAATTAAAAAGGACTTTTTCTGGTGTCACTGCAGGCCACAGAGGATAAATCCAAATGAGAAGGCTTAAGTAATTAATATGGGGAATTAGAGATAAGAAGTAAAGCAACTTATAATGACTTTCCCATTTGCTCTTTGGAACACAAGCTTCAGTATTGATTTTAAAATGCCCTGTTTTCATCCCAACAGCTTCTCAAAAATGAAGCTTGAGAGTTTCTTCATCTCGCAACCTCTTTAGCATGATTTGATAATGATAAAAAGAGAATATAAAAGCTTTTGCAGGCTGTTATTCATTGGGAATCACTCCCTCATTTTCTAAGTACAACGACTGACCTCTAGGGAGGATTCTGAGAGAGATATTTCAATTTACTTCATTATGAAGATAGCCATGGTTCAACTCAGAGCCTTCATTCCTGACACAGTCAGTGCTGGGAGGTATGGATGTCTCAACAACATGTCAGTCAGTCAGTCATCTAAAGTCAAACCATAGGAGTGTCCCGCAAAAAAACCTACAATAGCTCTGACCTTGCAGCACCAGGGAACGCTGAATTCATGGAAAGTGGCTACCATCTCCTTGTCATCCTGTTCACATGGTTACTCAGGCAGCCTCAGGACACTTACCCAAATCTTGGCCCATAACATCTATAGACAACACAAATATCCATATCCAAATGGAAACTTTTGCACCACCTCTTCATCACATGTCTTCCCATGCCTAGAACATGACATAGTAAAAGATCAAGCAGCCCAGGGGGTAATTGAGAAGCCCATAGGGTTGGGAAAGCTAATTTTATCATATTTTCTGATACCAGCTTTGAGTTAAGGTAATCACATTTCCCACAAGTTGCAAAACATTCTGATCTCTTTTTAAAGGGCTTGACATCAACTACAAAAATAATAATGATGGACAAAACACAGGGTCTCATCCCTCATAGCTTTTCTTTATTTGCCCAGTCTTGATGTCGTGCAGGTAGAGTCTAACTCATTCCAAAAATAGATTGAAACAACTACTCTGTCAAATAACTCACATCCTTGAGGAGATAAGATTGAGAAGGAAAACTAAGGTGAAATAACTTGTCTAAGTTTGTAGAGGAGATCAGTGTTGGAGAATGAGAGACAATTTCCCAGCCCCTATATCAATACTCAGCTGCTAGACTGATCCTGCTGCCCTCCAAAAATGAACTTCACTACCTGAGGAAGGACAGTGAAGTTTCCAGTGGCTTTTCATTTTCCTCTCCATATTTTTTCTCAACAAAAACAAATACATTAATATTTGACCATTCCTGCATGTAATGCTAAAATGGTTTTGCACTTAACAGCCTCCAGTTGTAGACTAAATTGATGACACTCTAAATGTGCCCATGAGCCTTAGCAGAATGATCCCGCTACAGCAATGCCTTTGTAATGTTGTGTTAGTTAAGATTATGTTGTCTGGTTTTGAGGGTTTATACCCCAGCTGTGAATATATTCTCCAGACTGGAACCAGGGGATTTCGTCCTGCAGTGAATCATATGGCTTTTTTCCAACTTTAGACCAGATTTTTGTCTGCCTCTTTTTAAGATATGACATAAAAAAAAGAATAAAACATCCCTCTTTCAAGATGCTAATAAGAGCCATTCTATATTTCAAGGCAGTGTTAACCTACCTCAGATCTTGTGGTAACTGAACAACACATCTGGTTGTGTAGGAAACCTGTGTGTAGTGGGTTGACCCTGGCCGGATACCAGGTACCCACTAAAGCCGCTCTCTCACTCTCCCTCTGCAGCTGGACAGAGGAGAAAGAAAAAAAACAGCTAAGGATTCATGAGTAGAGATAAGAGCTAGGAGAGGTCACTTACTAATTACCTTCATGGGCACAACAGACTCAAATTGGGGATAGTACTTATATTTTATTACTAACAGGATAAGAGCCAAAGAGTGAGAAATAAAACAGTCTTAAAAACACCTTCCCCCCACCCCTCCTTCCTTCCATGTTCTCCCTCCTCCCCCCCAGAGGTGCAGGGGGACGGGGAGTGGGGGTTGCAGTCAGTTGTTGTTTCTGCCGCTGCTCAGAGAGAGGAGTCCTTCCCCTGCTCCCATAGGGTCCCTCCCATGGGAGACAGTCCTTGATGGACCTCTCCAGCATGAGTCCATCCCTCAGGAAGCAGTTCTT
>VXAY01006817.1:1459-12156 GCA_013399855.1 Oxyruncus cristatus | reverse complement strand
GCAAATTTGCTGATGGTGGACTTGATCCCCTCATCTGAATCGTCGATAAAGATATAAAAAAGGACTGGGATCAACCATGGAGATAACGATGGGGAGGAAAGGGCTTTCTTCTTGTCCTCTACTCATGGAGCTTGGGGTGGAGGTGTGGATATGATAATTTAGGGTGGATGTGCTCCCTTAGGGTGGAGATGTGGATATGCCCACTTAGCGGAGGATGTGGATTTGCTCTCTTAGCTTGGAAATGTAGATGTGCCCAGTTAGGGTGGAGATGGACATCTGCTCCTTAAGGTGGAGATGTGGATGTCCTCCCTTAGGATGGAGATTTGGATGTGCTCCCTTAGGATGGAGAAGTGGGTATCCTCGTGTTGGTGCTGTGGATGTGCTCCCTCAGGATAGAGATGTGGATGTGCTCCCGTAGGGTGGAGATGCGGATATGAACACTTAGGCTGGAGATGTGGATGTGCTCCCTTAGGATGGAGAAGTGGATATCCTCAGGTTGGTGCTGTGGATGTGCTCTCTCAGGATGGAGATGTGGATGTGCTCCCGTAGGGTGGAGATGTGGATATGAACACTTAGGATGGAGATGTGGGTGTATCCACTTGGGGCTTTGCAGCCTTCCTTTCCTCCCGCTTCCCTGAGCCTCCACCACAAGTCAGTCCAGACTGAGCTGTTCCAGGGAGATCCACCGCCAGTCGAAGACTTAATTGCACCATAGACCTTCAACACCCTGGGCATTAATGAGCCAGGATTCAGATACTCAGGATTTAATGACAAACCCAGTCCAGGGGCTGCCCATGGGCTCCAGGAGACCCTGCAGCACACGGAGGAAGGTCATTAATAAAGGCAGGAGAGAGGAGATGGCTCATCAATGTCTGCCAGCTGAACCTGGAGCCCAGCCAAGAAGAGCCAGCAGTTAATTAGGAATAAGAGCTGCTTCCTTTCCCAGACACATCTCTGTGTTTATATACGGGCTGTGTGTGCACTGCCATGAGTGGAATATCTCTTCCCTTTCTAATGAGATCAGCTGGCAATAAATTTGTTGGATGATGTTAGTTCTGGAGGACCTGCTCAGCCACATCAATCTGCCTTTGCTCTTCCTGAGCTCCAGGACTAACTCAGGAAAGCATAGCCCCACAGCAAGGGATGAGGGAATACCCAGGAATCTTCTCTTTTGGAATCAAAATGACAGGCCAAGAAGGGGAATCTGTCATCTGAGTTACAAGATTCCTCCTTCTTGCTGGAACCATCAGCAGATGATCTTCTGGAAAGCTGGAGAGGGTGTTTGGACAAAGACATGGAGTGATAGGACATGGGGAATGGCTTTAAACCCAAAGAGAGCAGGTTTAGATTAAATATTAGGAAGGAATTCTTCCCTGGGAGGGTGGTGAGGGGTTGGAATAGAATTCCCAGAGAAGCTGTGGCTGCCCCATCCCTGAAAGGGTGTTCAAGGCCAGATTGGAGGAGGCTTGGAGCAACCTGGGCTAGTAGAAGGTGTCCCTGGATTGGAACAAGATGAGCTTTCAGGTCCCTTCCAACCCAAACCATTCCATGATGGTTCCACCATAATGGTTGTATGTCCCAAGGTTCCTGATCCTCCTCCCAGGTCCTCACTGCTGCTTTTTCTTTCTCCTCTAAAATAACTCCCTTTCTGCACGCAGAACCTTCCAGAGCAACTCTCCCAGCAGCTTTCCAGGTGCATCCTTGTCAGGAAAACTTCATTCCTTTGTGGGGTTTTTTTTGGTAAATGACTCCCAGAAGAAACACAACATGACCAAGGGATTAGACAGGGAAGGAGAAAAGAGTATGGATGGAACTGGTTTACAGGGACAGTCTGTGAGGCCTCTTTGGGGGCTGTGAAGTCTAAAAAGTCTCCTTTTTTTTAGCTAGCAAGTCCCAGACAGATGTTTAACATTCACATGAGGGAAGTCTCCATCCCCCTGCTTCCAGCAGCCAGCCGTGTGTGCACACAGATAAGAGATGAGCTGAGGTTCCCAGCTCACCGGTGGAATGACTCATCCCTTTAATTACACCCCTTTAATTACAAATTAGCCTCCTTGACCTTTCCTTCTCCCTTTTCCCTGAATGTCACAGCACAGTTTGATCCCGGAGCTGCCAAAGGGTAGAAAGAAGGGAGGTCTCTTGGTGCAAGTGCTGTTTGAGCTGTGGCCACACACTCACCTCCCTTAAACCCAGGAGTTGTTCCAAGAAAAAGCCCTTTTCTGCTTGAAAAGGTCTTGGAGAGGGCTGGAAAACACAGACAAAGTCACCACTTAAACCTGAAGAAGGAACTAAAAAAGTCTAAAGAATGAAGATATTTAACATAGAACTGCAAAGACTGTGAAGACTGAAGAGCTAAAATTTCCATTCCTGGATTGACTTGCTGTGTTTTCTCTCTTTCGAGGTCCTTGAAGCTCTGTTGAAAGCAGTGATGTTATTCTGACACGGAGCTGAAATCATTCTAAGGCTCATTCAGCAGGAATATTCCAGCAAAAATGCCTCTTGGCAACAGCAGACATGGAATCCAACCAGAAAAGGATGGGTAGACCACCCCTAAAAATGGCAGTTCCTCGGCAAAAAACGGATCTGGAAAGGTGAGGCTACCTGTGAAATTCCTTTGGACCGTCAAAGGCTTCAGGAAGAGAAGTTTCTAAAAAGGAGAACACGTTATTTGAAGCCATTTTCCTTTTATTCATCAGTGGATTCTTGAAATTTTCTCCCCTGCAAGAATGTTTGGAATAACACCAAACTCGCCCACTCTGTGCTGACATTTAAACTCATCCCATTATATGTATTACGCCACCACCACTCCCAGCTTTCTCCAGGATATAATGGAAGGAACATATACACACATTTAGAAAAATCCAGCTCCTTACAGATTTATTTATAACAACCCAGATCTTTATAATTAACTTCATTGTGGGGAGAGCTGAGCACACGGGAGGACAACAGTGGCCCCTTCAGTTATGTAAAAATGCCACGGAAGAGCTCTTTCCTCCTTGGGGGAAAAGTTTCCTTAATTGCTCAGGGAAAGTTGAATTCTTAAAAAAAAAAAACAAAGCAACAACAACAACAACAAAAAACAAAACAAGGCTGAGAATGGAAATGTTTTGCTGATGTCAATTTGTTTCAGTTCGAAGTAACTTTTTTTAATTCACTTTCAGAAGTGTCCTTCTGAAGGAGGTGTGAAGGTTTCTGTGATGATGGAAGAGCCACGTGGAATGGGACAGCAGTCAAGGGCACCCTCAGCAAGTTGGAAATGGCAGCAAGCTGAGGGTGCTGTGCCACACCTGAAGGATGGGGACATCCAGAGGGACATGGACGAGCTCAAGGACTGGGAATCTCAAGAGGTTTAACAAGACCAGTTGCTGGAGCTGCACCTGGGTCAAGGCAACCCCCGGGATCAATCCAGGCTGGGGATGAGCAGATGGAGCAGCCCTTGGAGAAGGATTTGGGAATTAGAGGCCAGACATGAGCTGGACTTGCAGCCCAGAAAGCCAAAAATGTCCTGGGCTGCATCCAAAGTAACATAAGCAGCAGGTGAGGGGCGGATTCTGCCCCTCTGCCCCCTCAGATGAGATCCCCCCCGCAGAGCTGCCTCCAGCCCTGGGGAACAGCACAGGGAGGACATGGAACTGCTGGAGTGAGTCCAGAGGAGGCCCCAAGGTGATCAGAGGGATGGAGCAACTCCACTGGGAGGAAAGGCTGCGAGAGTTGTGATTGTTCAGCCTGGAGAAGAGAAGGCTTTGAGGTGGCCTAATTGTGGCTTCCTCAGAGGGGAGTTCCAAGAAAGACGTAGAGAGATTATTTCCAAGGGCCTGGAGTGACAGGAAAAGGGGGAACGACTTCAAACTGAAAGAGGTTAAGTTTAAATGCAGTATAAGGAAGAAATTCTTTCCTGTGACGGTGGGGAGGCCCTGGCACAGGTTGCCCTGAGAAGCTGTGGCTGCCTCATCCCTGGAAGAGTCTAAGGCCAGGCTGGATGGATCTCTGAGCTACCTGGGCTAGTGGAAGGTGTCCCTGCCTATGGCAAGGGGTGCAACTGGGTGATCTTGAAGGTCCCTTCCAACCCAAACCATTCCATGATGCTGCACCTTGACCTGAGAAGGACACAGGGCCGGGCAAGGTCCCCAGGCTCATGTAGGGCCAAGGGGATTATTTGCTCCTCAGATGCTCTTTAAACATCCAAGCTCTGCCGTCTGAGCCCACAGTGCAATGCAGCAGGAGGTGAGACTTGGCTGAGGAGCCCAAATCCTCCCTGAGCTCATGGTGGTGATGGGTTGGCATCATCCTCCCAGGGTGGGACCTGTGTGGGGTTTGACAGGAAGCTGAACAGGAGCCAGAGGGTGCCCAGGGGGCCAAGAGGGCCGATGGATCCTGGCCTGGCTCAGGAACAGGGTGGCAGCAGGAGCAGGACAGGGATTGTGCCCCCGGACTCAGCGCTGGGGAGGCCTCACCTCGAGTGCTGTGTCCAGCTCTGGGCCCTCAGCTCAGCAAGGCCATGGAGGGGCTGGAGCAGGGGCAGAGAAGAGCAGCGAGGCTGGGGAAGGGTCTGGAGCACAATTGCCATGAGGAGAGGCTGAGGGAGCTGGGGGGGCTGAGCCTGGAGAGGAGGAGGCTCAGGGGAGACCTCATCGCTCTCTACAACCCCCTGACAGGAGGGGGGAGCCGGGGGGGGGTTGGTCTCTGCTCCCAGGAACCAGCAGTGGGACATGAGGGCACAGCCCTGAGCTTTACCAGGGGAGGTTTAGGTTGGATATTAGGAAGGAATTCTTTGCAGAGAGAGGGATCAGCCCTCAGGATGGGCTGCCCAGGGAGGGGGTGGATTCTCTGTCCCTGGAGATGTTTAAGGTGAGACTGGATGTGGCATCAGTGCCATGGGCTGGGAATCACGGCAAGGGTTGGATCAAGGGTTGGACTTGATGATCTCTGAGGTCCTTTCCAACCCGTGTGATTCTGTGATTCTGAGTAACAGCTGTGAACAGCCGGAGTAAGGAGGAATAATAAGGAGCTGACAGGGTGAAAGACAAGGATATTTGGGATGAAAAGGGTGGAGGAGGTTGGGAAGTTGTGGTGAGAGATGGAGATCCCACCTGTGGAACAAAACCCTGGGGATAAGTGGGAGAAGATCAGAGGTTCACACCACAGGACCTTGTCATGAATCACTGTGGTTGGAGAAGCCCTCTGAGGTCATCGAGTCCAACCATTAACCCAGCACTGCCAAGGTCACCACTAATTCATGTCCCCAAGAGTCACATCCACATGTTTTTTAAATCCCTCCAGGGATGGGGACTCCACCACTTCCCTGGGCAGCCTGTTCCAATGCTTGATAGCCTTTTCTGTGGAGAAATCTTTCCCAACATCCAACCCAAACCTCCCCCGGCACAATTTGAGGCCATTTCCTCTTGTTCTATTGCTTCTTACTGGGGGAAGAGACCAACCCTGCCCATCTACACCCTTCTTAAACGGTGTTGTGGAGTCCTTGTGCTGCAGTTTGTGCCCTGATGAGGGCTGGGTGAGGTGAATGATTCCCAAATTCCCACGGGCTTTCTTTAGCTCCTGCAAATCACCCTGTTCTGCTGTTCCCAAATCAGTCTGATTGTGTGTTGGTGATGGTGATGCAGCTGAAACCATCCCACACCAAGTGCCAACCAGCTGGGAAATAACTGTGTTTACCAGGAAGCAAGTGGGAAACTCCACCTTATATAAGAGGCCTTTTGCCGTCCTCCAGAGTTCCTCCTGACCTACTTTCCTTGGGATTTTCACTGGAACTGTTCAGAGAACTTCAAACACGTCTCTTGATTTGGAAAAGGGAAGAACAGGAATCTCTCTTGCTCTCCTGCTGCACATTGCATGAAGCTTTAATAGCAAGTAATAGCTTACATGGGTTTGATTTTATTGCACTGAAATGGGTAATTCTCAGGTCTCCAGCTGTGCCCAAGAGGAGCAGAAGTGACTGTGCCCACCGTACAAATGGGGCTTCGGATTCCTCTTGGATTCCCACGGCCTGGATTGCTTTAAATAAGTCATGCCCAGTAAATGCAACCAGGAGACGTGAGGAGATTCATGGACACCTGCAGGGCGCTCAGGTGCCACTTTGGTGACTGCACTGCAGGCAGAGATGGGAAAAAACCACCCTGCTCATGTCCCTGCCCCTCCCCTCCCTCAGGAGTGAAGGATGTTCCCAACCACTGCAGATCTCCAGGAACAGCTAATGAACCAAACCAAGCCATTTCTGATTTTATCCCTCCTTTTTTTTTTTTTTTTTTTTGTGACAAGGAGAAGACCAGAGTTTTACATCTGCGAAGTGACAGCCCCACCCTGGCTTTGATGATGGTTTCATAGAATAGCAGAATACCCCCAGCCGGAAAGGACCCACAAGGATCATCCAAGCCCAGCTCTTGGCACAGGACAACCCCAAGAGCGACACCATGTGCCTGAAATCGTGGAAATCATTGAAATCCTTCAAATGCTTCTTGAGCCCTGCAGGATCTGTTGGTTGCAGGGAGGAGGTTTGCCATGGCCTGACTCAAACTTTGCTGTGATGGACAAGCCAAACATCAGAGGGGACACTTTGGAGGGACAACACTCTCAGCTGGACGTTCGACCAAGAGATGCAGCTGTGCCAGTTTGGTGGCAGAGAGAGCTTGGAATTTTCATGTCCCGTCACTATTTTCCCTCTACTCCTCCCTTTCTGGGCGGTGTGGAGACCTCTGAGGGGAATGTCTCCTACTCTGTCTCCATCTTCTGCATCCTATTTCAATGCCTCATTAATATTCCCATTCCTCATCCAAATTCCACCCCAGCTTCTCAGTCTGTCCTGACTGAATTCAAGGCCTTGCACAATCTTCTATCCCTCCAAAATCTGGCTCCACACACATTCACTGAGTGAACAGAACCTGCAGTGCCCTTATGGTGAAAAATATCCAAATAACTTCCCTCAGGTGACCCCGGTTTCTTATTGTGCATTAGAAAAACCTATGGAAGTTTTCCAGGATTTTAAGTAGCATCAGTGGCATCAACTGGGAGCTGCCTTGGTGGGATGGGGTCATGACCTTCCCATGGGTTAATTCCACAATTCCACTCAAATGAAGCTGTTACAGTCACACAAGATCAGATACCGGAGCCTCTGCAGCCTGTTTAGCTGAATTGTAGTCTCATTTTTTAAATAGTTAATATTTCACTGCTGGCAGTTGAATAAATTGTCAGCTGATGTGCAAATCAGCCCAGAACAGGCTGGGAAACCTCATCTCCAGGTGTTCGGGGTGCAGGATGTGCACTTTAATGTTTGCAACGCATTTCATCCCAGGAATCATCTCCTCCTCCTTTACAAGCACAGCTGCTGTTAAATCACGACCTCTTGCACCCTGGTTTGGTCCACAAACAAAAGTAAATTAAAAAAAAGGTCGGCGAATGTTTTTAGCTGCTGGAAATTCAGATTTTATTTTTTTTTTCCTATCCCATTGGATTTCTGGCGTAGAATCATGGAATGGTTTGGGTTGGAAGGGACCTGAAAGATCATCTCATTCCAACCCCCTGACATGGGCAGGGACACCTTCCACTAGCCCAGGTTGCTCCAAGTCCCATCCAACCTGGCCTGGGATACTTCCCATGCAGAATCATCCCCCTGTGTCCCTGCTGGGTGGCTCTTCATGGAGATGAAATTCCTTTACTGATGTCACTATTACCCTGCTTTGAAAACAACCAGAAATTTTCACTTTTTTTTTTTTTTCTCTTTTTTGAGATTGCAAAGCCACCACCTGGGTTTTCCTCTTCTGTTTTCCTCCTGGTTAATGGAAATTTGGACACATCAGTCCCTCAAGGGCTTCTGAAGTTCTTCCTTCAATATTTTCTATGTCTCAGAAGTGCATGTGGAGCCTCCAAAATATGCTGTCAAATCAGCACCATCCCTGAGGCAACAGCTGAAGGGGAGGCTGGAATGTATTTATTGTTTTAATTTCAATCTCATCAGACTTTCTCAGCTTTACCCCTTGTCCTCCATCAGCCTCCACCTCCTCTGCAGCATCCCCAGGATTAAATGAGCCAACTGGAGACATTCCAAGGGTCCTCAACAGCACCTCATGTCCATTACTGGACTTTGGATTCATCACTGCTGCTTTCCCCTTCATATCTTGCCTTTCCTACAAGATTTTTGCCCAAGACTCTCTAAAATCCCACCCCCCAGAGCTGTATTTCCGTGGATGTAGCCGGATGTTCAGGGAGCCGGGTCACGGTTCCACGACAAGACGTGGCCTGCTCATCCTGAAGTTATTTTTACGGGCAGGGAACACATGCAAGTGAAGGATGAAGTCAGTTTTCACATTTCCCAGCCTGGCATTATTTCAACACTTGCACCCTTGGCGTGTTCTGGGTGGTTTCCATTTGAGTCTTGGAAGCAACAGTTTTGTTGGTTTTATCAGGAGAAGTCGATCCAAAGCTTGGAAAGTGCAAATCAAACAGCAAACTGGGCGTTCCTGGAGGGCTGGAGATCTCAACACACAGGACTTGAAACATGTCACTGGAAAGAGAGTCTTTGCCTGTATTTCTCAGCTCTCGGAACTGTGAGATTTAAATTCTTGAGATCTAAATTGTTGAGATATAAATTGTTGAGTTAAAAGTGGCTGAGATATGAATTTCTTATAACCCACTGTGCTGCCCAGACCCAGTAAATCTCTGCATCAACCTCTGCTCTAACTGGAGCCACTGAATATTATCAAATTACCAACAATGAATCCTGTTCCATCGCAGAGGAATGGGATTCCACAGACAGATGTGATCACATCCCCTTTTTTTTTGACCAAATTCTAAAACTTCTCTAATTTTACTCAGGCTCTCACTGAAGTGATTATGTCAAAAATTGAGGTTACTTGTGATTCGTCATTTTTTATTGATTAAAGAAAGAAAAGACAGGTTGGAACTTTGGAAACTACACTTAGGCTGGAAACTTAAGTTTCACTGGATGTGGAACATGATCTGGTGTTTGCAAGTTCTCTCTAGAGGTTCATGGAAGTCCCTGGGAACGTTTCTGGAGTGCCCATGGCTGTTCCTGGGGTTTTAGGTCACAAATCAGCTTTCTGGTTCAAATACCCTCCCAAAAGTGGGAAAGGGAAGGTTGCTGAGGATGAAGAACGTCCTGGTAATGAAGCTGCTGTTCCTGAGATCACAGAGTCATGGAATCACATAATCAAGGAACGATTTGGGTTGGAAGGGACCTAAAGACCATCCAGTTCCATCCCCCTGCCATGGACAGGGACACCTTCCACCAGCCCAGGTTGCTCCAAGCCTCATCCAACCCAGCCTTGGACACTTCCAGGGATGGGACAGCCACAGCTTCTCTGGGAATTCCATTCCAGCCCCTCACCACCCTCCCAGGGAAGAATTCCTTCCCAATATCCCATCTAAACCTACTCTCAGAGTGTCCCTCCAGCCTTGATTGGTCTTCAACAACAGCTCAGCAGCTTCATGACCTCCCCGCCTGCACAGCAGAGGTGGTTTGTGTCCGTATACAATCCATATATATGTAAATAAATATCCCTCTCCTGAAGGAAGGCGAAAGGGAACAGCCCTGGGTGTAAATCCAGGAGCCTGAAATCAAATGTTCACTGACTTCCTGAGGTACCTTCAGTGCAACAACTCTGATTTTTGCCTTTCCTTCAGTTCCTTTCTCTGATTTCAGGCAAGGGATCCCAGTTTTCAAGGGTATCCCAAGGCTCAGGTCCATAAACAATTACTTGGATGATGGGGTGTAAGGAAACAGGATAAGCAGCAACAGTTATCCCTCAAAAATTCAGGCAGTGGGATGGTAAAAATGGCAAATAGGAGAAGGAATTAACTGGAAGAAAATAAAAGAATGATCAGTGGAAACCTGATTTCCAGGAATTAGAAGGAGTCAGTACCTTTCCCTATGGAAAACACACCCACGACCTCTGAATTAAGCACCAAGCTGGGCTAAAATCCACTGAAATCAGTCAGACTGTTTGGTTTTTTTCCCGGGGAATTCCAGGGCCGCGGGGCCAGATGACAATAAATGTTGATTTATAACAACAATAAAATGTTAATTTAATTGCTTGCATGCTGGCACAGCGGCCACAAATTGTGCTCCTCACACTTTAAAAACTAAATTTGGAGTGGAATAAAAAAAAAATCCCAGCAGCTTTTAACCAGTGTGGTCACACAGGAACATGCAGTGTGTGGGTGTTGTAAACCAGTTTATACCAGTTTATTGCCCCTTTGTTTCGAGTGGAACCTTAAAACGGGGCAGTAAAAAGCGGAAAAGAACATTAAAAAACAACACAGGTTTACAAAAGGGATTTTACAGTGTGTTAAAATGTGCAATCCCGCTCTGTTTTTATAAAATAAGTAGTTGTAAAAAGGGAATTTTCCGTGTATTGAGATGTCAAATCCACTCTGTTTTTATGAAATAAGTAAACAGTTATAAGAGGGAATTTACAATGTATTAAAATGTGAAATTCACTCTGTTTTTATAAAATAAGTAGTTGTAAAAAGGGAATTTTCCGTGTATTGAGATGTCAAATCCACTCTGTTTCTATGAAATAAATAAACAACTGTATAAGAGGAAATTTTCAGTGTATGAAAATGTGGAATCCCACTCTTTTTTATAAAATATATGAATAAGATTTAGGCTCCATCTTTGGAATTTTCCACTGGAACTTTGCTCAGTGGTAATTCCCGAGTCTCGG
>VXAY01006815.1:27995-66054 GCA_013399855.1 Oxyruncus cristatus | reverse complement strand
CTCTTGCCCCCTTGGCCTGCTTTCTTGTNCTTGCCCCCTTGGCCTGCTTTCTTGTTCATCAGGATGCATCGTTCTTGAGCCTGGAGGAGGTTGTCATGGAATATCAACCCCTCTTTCTTGCAGGGCCTGTCCCCATGGAATTCTTCCAAGAAGATCTCTGAAGAGGCTAAAATTAACTCTCCTGAAGTCCATGGTTTCAATCTTATTACTGCCCTGCTTCCTCCTCGCCTGATGCTGGACTTCACAGTCTCATGGTCACTACAGCCAAGGCTGCCCCCAGCCTTCACATCTCCAACAAGGCCTTCTCTCTTTGTTAGTATGAGGTCAAGCAACACAGCATTCCTTGAGGGATCCTCCACTACTTGTGACAGGAAGTTGTCATCATTGCTTTCCAGGTATCTCCCGGACTGTTTGGGCTTTGCTCTGTTGTCTCTCCTGCCCATGTCAGGGAGGTTAAAGTACAACATGAGAACCAGTGCCTGTGACTTTGAGGCTGCTTCAAGCTGCCTGCAGAATGCCTCATCCACTTCCTCCTCCTGGTCAGGTGGCCTGTAGCAAACATCCACAGCGTTACCCTTACTGGTCAGCCCTTTTATCCTAACCCACAAGCTCTTGATTTGTTCATCATCCATCCCAAAACAGAGCTCCATACATTCCCGGTGTTGCCTTACACAGAGGGCAACTTCCAACACTGGACTTTCCTGGTCTGTCTCTCTCAAAGATCATGTAGACCTTCATGACAACATTCCAGTCATGTGAGCTACCCTACCGTGTCACCATAACTGTCATGAGGTAAAGCCCTGTGATTGCACACAGATCTCTAGTTTCTCCTGTCTGTTCCCGTACTGCCTGTGTTGTGGTACATGCACTTTATAAAAGTATTTGATTGCGTCATTGTCCCAGTGAGGTTGCAAAAGGACACCCCACAGTCCTGTCTTGTGGGTTTGTCTTTGGCTGCTTGTGCTTGATGGAAGTATTCCCTCTTAACTCCTCAGCTGAAATCCTTTTTCCCCCTGGAGATAGTGGACCTATTTCTGGACAATGCTCTTAGTCATAGGGTTTAATTTTAGGTGGTCCTGTAAGGAGCAGGGTGTTGTATTCAATGGTTCCTATGGGTCCCTTACTACTTGAGATATTCTATGATTCTATGATCAGCATATTGTTTGGTGCATTTAGTTTGTACTCAATTTCACAGAATCACAGAATATTGGAAGGGACCCAAAAGGATCATGAAGTCTGACTCTTAGCCCTATAGAGGACTAGAACCAAGTGTCACACCTTAAGACTGAGCGTGCAGCTGACTTGCTTTCACTGCCTTCTGTGTGTGCCTGAGAGTATGATCCAAACACTTTTTGAACTCCATCAGGCTTGGTGCTGGGAAGCCCATTCCAGTGCCCAAACACCCTCTGGGTGAAGAACCTTTGGTGCTAGCTGTGAACAGTTTTTCTAGTTATCCTAGCTTTATTTACAGCCTTATGGCCAAGTGACAGTTTCTGAATCATGGAAGGCACATTCAACTTCACCTTGAAGAATCTCTTCACAAGCACAATAGAAGGCAGGGAAAGCAAGTCAGCTGCATAACTCAGTCTTCAGAATTTTCACTTTACATATTTACGTATCACATACAAAGAAGAACTTCACACTTTCTATCAGCAACACTGAAAGCAGTCCAGGGCTTATGCACATTGACTCTGATGAAAACAACAGATAGACCAAACAAACTTCCTGAAACCTTTCAAGTTTTTTTCATTTAAAAACAACTCTGAAATTTTAGGATGAAAATCAGTCAGTACTTCTTCCAGTCTCCTATGTGCCACATGATTGCTCAAACCCAATGGTAACTTGGAAATAAAAAGACCGTCAGATATTTTCCAGTCCAATATTCCTGATATGTGGGAGGGCAGAAGTGTTCCTTGAGATCATAGGAAACTGAGCACCTCATTCTTGGTTGTACACCTCAAAAAAATTACTAAAGGATTCCCTAACTAAATGACAGGTTTCCCGTTTTACTGACAATAATCTAATCTCCTTGTATGTACTTCACTAATTTTAGAATTCTAAAATTGTAAAAGAAAATTTACAAAAATTTGCTTAAATTACTGCATTATACATTTAGGGTAGGTTTATAAGCAGTTGGTCTTTCTGGTGAAAACTATCTCCATTGATAACTTTGCTACTTTTATTTCAAGCAAGGGAGAAGGCCTGTGGAAAAGCAAACTAAATATTTTGAAACCTGGCTTAAATAGTGGCATATTATCTTCTCTTTTTTTCGTTCTCTATGCCAGCAGTACCTTTTCTTTTATGACTCAAAAATGAATGGCATCTCTTTTGTTTGCTGTTTTCTCTTGATGGTATCCAAATAGCAAGCTACTTGATGGTTATTCAAAAAATATGATGTGGAAGTGGCTGAAATTATTTTTAACTGCTTATTTTCTTCCACATGTGTGTCTTCACCTGTAAGGATGAGAGCAAAAGGCAGAACATTTCTCATGTTACAGCATTAAATATCTGCCTTGTGGCATGTTCTCTTTATCTTTTTAAAGATGTTGCTTACTCTTATTGTTACCATGGTTTTCTTTAATCGACTTGTTCAGGTACAGCTATGTCTAAATGAAGAGGGAGTCAGGATACCTGGCAGCAGTACCACTGCTGAGTTCCTGCATAGCCTTGGGCCAGTCTCTAAACCTCCAGAAACATTAATTTTATCCTCATTTCCTAAGAAGAGCTACAGAAAAGACCATTAAGATCAGATACTACAATGATTGATGATAAAGACAGAAGGTAGATATAGAACAATTATGTTTGAACTTCTAAGTGACAGTTAATTGATGTGTATTATCCATCAAAACACATTATAATTATTTAAAGAACTGCTTATTCACTTTTGTCCCAAGTCTGCAACCAAGAAAATAATAGAAAAATAAATATTGTTTAGTCAAAAATACAACAATTTATCAACACGTCTAACTAAGTTAATTTGTAAGCCTTTCTCCTGATGATCAAGGCTAGAGAGCCTTTGCAGAAAGTTTCTTTTCTTAATCGAGCTTGTGAAATATGTAAGAAGAAAATGAGCCACAGGAAATGTTTCTGTCAAAAGCAGAGCTTGATAGAAGAAATAGAAACTTTACTCACAGTATCCTGATATGCCCAGAAAAGGAACAATATGATGTTAGAGAAGTCCTAGAGAATTTGATAAGGATGTACTCAAACGTAGAAGATGTAAACTAAGCTCTTCTATGTCTTTTTACTTTATAAAGTTCACGGACTTTTTAAATGCTTCTGTGCTGTAACGTAGCTTCAAAAGATGCCTACAAGTCAAATAAATGACCCTTCTAATTACTGGTACATGGATAGCTTTTTCCACATTGTGTCTAGCCTTTAGTGTGACAGGTGATAGGTTGACTAGAGAAAGAAGCTTTCTAGTTATCTGTAGAATGGATATTATGTCAATAATATAATTTTATGATTTGTTGCACTGGTTTTTCCATTCTCCATCTTGTTTTGAGACCTATTTGACAAAAAATTAATGCATTTAATATGTACAGAATTAATATTCACTAATTGACACATCACAGAAAACCATTTGGAGGCCAGTGGAGACATGGCCCAACTGTGTGGTTAACATCAGAGTCTCTTTACATTGCCTCATCACATTGTAAGTTATTTCAAATGAGGATTTTTGCATTACTACTAAAATTAGAAAACACAGTTTCTAAGCAAAATATTTCTAACAAAAAGAAGTTCTACCTTCCTTCTTATAACAACCATCTCTGTAGGCAGGTTCCCCAGTTTCTAAGAGTTTCCGTAGTGGAACAGTTTTCACATGTCTTTCCAGCTATTTAAGCACTAATAAAACACGGGCTTACACTGTTCTCTGCTGACTTTTATTCAGTAGCTGAAGTCATGTGCTCTCTGAAATCAATATACTGTAAGTTGGTTGCGTTTTTTTGAGTTTGCAATTCACATTTATCTGTAGCAATGTCAGTAGTAGTAACAAGCCTAACCATAGCCACCAAAAAGTTTACTTAATTTAGAATAGTTGAATAATGATGGTTTTTTCTCACATACCAGAATCGAATCCTATTCCTGCATGTTCTTAACCACAGACATCCCAACAGGAGAATAAAAGATGCTCTGAAGAGACACCAGTACTTCAGATTATTCAGTTTAGAAAGAACTGAGCCAAAAGCCAATGTTCAGATAATCACCTTAGAAAGAACTGAGTCAAAAGCCCATACTGTCACCATCTCAGAAAAGTCAATAAACTCTGCCAGGAAAGGTGAGAAGCTGGAACTCAGACCCTGCTGATCACCTCTGTTTTAAGACTCCCTGTTGGTAGTAAATTGTTTTGGGCCACTAGGCAAGATTCATGTCAGCCTTGTGATTATGCTGATCTGGTCTGGCTTTAACATCCAGAAGTCAACACCAAGTCAAGAAAAGAAGTTTTGGTGGTAAAAAAAATAAAAATTAACTGAGCCGTTAATGAAAACATAAATTGAATTAATAAAATTGAAACAACCATTTATTGTTGATATGTTTGAAAGACACTGTCATCAACTCCTTATATTCCTAAGCTGTGCGTTTGGCTTATCTTTCTCCCTTACAGACCTGTTTCAGAACATCATACAGAGAAAATTACATACGTTCAGTGGAACATATGTCCTCAGCGTGACCTTAGCATGTCCTCACTATGACCTTAAATGATCTCAAGTTGCACCAGGGGGAGTTTAGGTTGGATATAAGGATAGTGGATATTGTCAAGCACTGGAATAGGCTGCTCAGGAAAGTGGTGGAATCACCATCCCTGGAAGTGTTCAGAAGGCACAGGGATGGGGCACTTGGGGATGTGGTTTAGTCGTGAACATGGCAGTGCTAGGTTAAGGGTTGAACTTACCAATCTTAGACGTAATTTCCAGCTTAAATGATTCTATGATTCTAAAACTATATTAATTTTCAAAGTAACAAAAAGGAAATAAATGTGTTTACCATATTTGAATGGTTACTTCAGACCATAAGAATTTTAAGGTAAGTAGCTCATTTCAGTGTGCTTCAAGAAGATTTGGTTAATAAATGCTTCATTTTTAGAACAAACATATTTTTAAAAATACAACAATACTTCTGAGGTCAGATGTTAGCCAGAATTAAATACAAGGTTTTCCGTTCTATGCAGCAACAGGATTCTTGTGATTAGAAAGAGATCACACGAGTTATGTTCTTATGTGAAGAAACAGGGAACTATGATAAGGGTCTCATCCTTCACTGCTCCTCTTCTTCTTTTCTGCCAATGCTTGGCCCTATCAGTTGCCCTCCACTTTTGCTTTACAGAAAGTACATGTTTTAGTACCGGACTTATAAAAATTGTCACAACAAACTGTTTAGGTTTATTCTTGACAACTCCCGACTATGTATGAAACGAAAACTATGATGTTAGTTCACAAAGAGCAAGGATCCGAAGAACTCCTGTAAAAAAAATATTCTCAAGGAAGAGGGATTTATTCTGCCAAAACCAAAACATGCACAGATCTCAATATGGAAATCGGGTCTTATTATTCCCCACTATCCTCTCCCTAAAAGAGAAAAAATTAACTCTGCAAATTATTTCGCTCTCTCAAATATCAAAGAAAAACTGAAATCGTGTTTTAATATGAAGTTTGCCGCTATGATTCTCTTGAAAAAAAAACTTTCTACTTGGAATGGTGTATTTTTGCCACAATAGTTCAACAATACTAATTGTTTGGTTGTTTTCTAGAAGAATAAAAGCTTAATTAAATTACTTATTGATATCAGTAGTGACAAAGGCCCATAAATTCTTTAAAACAAAGTACTTCTGTCATTGTTGTAATCTTTGAGGAGTTCCAGGGTACAAACTTGTTTCAAAACAATTGAGAAATGACATCTCCAAATCTAAGCTCTATCTAGACATAAAGCAGCAGTTGTGGGATGACCCTTTCTCTGTGTCCTTGCAAAAGAGCTTTACAATGCTTTCTCTGGCTTTTCTTCTGCTATTTCCTCCATTTTGCTTCTTTTATATTTTTCCTAGTATCACTGACTTCATACCAAAACTACTTGAATGTTAATCACCCACATCAGAAGTAAGTTCTGCCTTCCATTAGTTAGCACAGAAAAAGCTCAGTGTTGAAGGACAGATAGTAAGGTCTTCTAGAAAAGTGGCTTTACACCACTGCACTTCTACTTTACGAGTAGACATAACTTACATGATTCAAGCAAATAAATGTAAGAGCCACACCTACTATTAGGGTATCATTAACACATTTTTGTATTTTTTTTTTTATTTAAGGAGGAAAATCTCATTGATTGCAGAGAAAGCTCAGCATAACAAGACATCAGGTCATGTACCATAGTGGCAAGCAATTAAAAAAATGTTTGTAAATAAAGTGAAAAAAAGTATAGCAACGTGAAAACCAGCAAAAATGCTAACTCTGCAATAGCAGCATTCTTCAGCATGTTGTACCTCTCCTAAGAATTCCCTTACCTTAATTAAAATATGCTTTTGCAATCTCTTCAGATATTGTAAAACAGACATTCACTGCAATTCATGCTAAGCGAACTGGTCTGTAATTTCCTCTTATAGCTCTAGGTTCTTTCCTTAATAATTGGATTATGCTGGCCACTTTTCAGCCTTCAGGGATTTCTCCTGAACTAAGTGAATTGGAACAACATATGATAAAGCTTTTCCAATTCTATTCCTCACTTTTAGTACCTTTTGAAGACTGCTGTCTAATCCTGTGGTCTAAATGAGTTTAAGATATTAACTTCATCACATTCTTTGCAGGAATCATGATCTTTATAATTTACATCAGTAATCTGAATTATGATGACTGCTACCACCCCAAAGCATACAAAATACTTTTTTTGCTTTTTTTTTCCCCAATAAAGGACCTATAAAGGAAAGTCTGTAAAATAAGACCATGAATAGAGAATAACCTGGAGGTTTTTCTACTATTGCAGAAGTTCCAGCTGGGGGATCTGCCCCATCTATTCCAGTGGCACCTGAAACCTTCACCCAGATGAAGCTGCTGGAGAGGCTGCAGTGCAGGAAAATGCCTAGACCTTTCTTCTGAGTCAGGGGTGGACAGCAGAGCTGCCTACAGAAGATGTACCAAGGAGGAAAACTTCATTTACAAAGTGTCTGAGCTGCAGAAGGCAGTGAGAAACTGAGAAGGAGTTAGCTGGTTCCAAGCACAACCGGCACGTAACCCAAAGCACACAGTCAAAGACTCTTCCAACAGCAAACCAGAAGGAAGAGGAACCAATAATGCAGAAGAATGGATGCTTGCCATGGCAAGGACCTGCAGGAGTAAGAGACTTCCCCAGAAAGCTGAGGTGCCCTTTCAGAATCACTTTGCCACTCTGCAGACTGAAGAGGGTGTGGGTGTTGACTGTCTAGGCTTCAGTAGATTATTTGACAACATCTCCCACAGCATTCTTCTGGAGAAACTGGCTTTACGTAGCTTGGACAAGTATACTCTTCACTGGGTGAAAAAGTGGCTGGATGGCCAGGCCCAGAGTGTGGTGGTGATTGGAATTATATTTCAACTGGCAGCCAGTCACTAGTGGTGTTCCCCATGGCTCAGGAGTGGTGCCAGTCCTATTTAACACTTTAACTGATGATCTGGATGAGGGTATTAAGTTCATCCTCAGTAACTTAACAGGCAACACCAAGTTAGGTGAGAGTGTTGATTTGCTCAGGGTTTCCAAGTTAGGTGAGAGTGTTGATCTGCTCAGGGTGTGGAAGGCTCTACAGAGAGATCTTCACTGACTGGATTGATGGGCTGATGACAACTGCATGAGGTTCAGCAAGACAAAGTGCCAGGTCCTGACCTTGGGTCACAACCACCCCATGCAGTACTACATTCTAGGGGAAGAGTGGTTCAGCAGAAAGCGACTTGGGGCTGCTGGTTAACAGATGGCTAGATATGAGCCAGCAATGTGTCTGGAACAATGGCATCTTGGCCCATATCAAGAGTAGCATGGCCAGCAGAACCAGGGAGGTGATTGTCCTGCTCTGATTGAGAGGCTGTACCTCTTAACCTGTGCTCACTTTTGGTCCCCTCACTTCAAAAGGGACATTTAGATGCTGGAGCTTGTCCAACAAAGGGCAGTGGAGCTCGTGAAGGGTCTAGAAAACATGTCCTATGAGAAACAGCTGAAGGAACTGGGGTCGTTTAGTCTGGAAAAGATGAGGCTCAGAGGGGACTTCATTGTGACCTTAAGCTGTGTCAGGGGAGGTTCAGATCAGATACTAAAAAAAAAAAAAAATAATTCACTAAATGAGTTGCTAAGCATTGGAACAAGTTGCCCAGGAAAGTGATTGAGTCACTGTCTCTGGAAGTATTCAATAGGCATCTGAATGTGGCACTTGAGGATACGATGTAGGAATTATTATCTGTGGTTATTTGATTATGGTTTAGGATGGCACTGGGTTGATGGTTGGATGAGATGATCTTGAAGCTCTTTTCCAACCTCCATTATTCTGTGATTCTGTAACATATGTTGGAAAGACAACAAAGCAGGACATAAGCAATACAGGATGTTCCTGGAATCCATTGATGATAATTTCCCTCTTCAAGTGACAGAGGAGTCAATGAGGAGGGGTGCTATGCTGGACCTTGTTCTCACCAAAAAGGAGGGTCTGAGGGAAATACAAGGGTAGCCTTGGCTGCAGTGGCCAAGAAATGGTGGAGTTTGAGTTCCTTAAGGCAGCAAGGGGAGCACACATCAAGCTCACCACCTTGATCTTCACGAGAGCAGATTTGTGCTTCTTTGGGATTCTGCTTGATAGATAGATTCTGCTATGGGATAGAACCCTGGAGAGAAGAGGGGCCCAATGCAGCTGGTTAATATTAAAGGATCATCTCCAGGAAGTTCAAGAGTGATGCAACAAAGAGGAAATCAGGAAAAGGAACATTAAAGGCAAAAAGGAAACTTTCCCTAGGTACACGGTACATGGAAGACGAGTGAAAAAGTGGGCCCTCTCCCATTGGAAATGGAAGATGTGGTTTTCCAGGAGATGGAAAAGGCTGAGGTACTCAAGAATTTTTTCCTCAGTCGTCATCAAGATTTCCAGCCACATCACCCAAGTTGCAAAAGGCAAAGACAGGGTCTGGGAGAATAAAAAATGCCTTCTGTAGAAGAAGATCGACTTCAAGATATCTAAGAAACCTGAATGTTTTACAAGTCCACAGGGTCTGATGAGATGCATTTCAGGTTAAAAGGGAACCTGCAGAGGAATTGGCTAAGCCACTTCCCATCATATTTGAGAAGCTGTGGAAGTCTGGTGAAGTTCCCACTGACTGGAAAAGAGAAAACATAACTTCCACATTTAAAGAGGTAAGAAAAAGGAAGATCTTTGGAACTATGGGCCAGATCGTCTCATCTCTGAAACCAGCAAGATCATGGAGCATGTCTTCCTGAAAACTATGCTAAGGCACATGTAAAAGAAGGAGCTGATAGGCGACAGTCAACATGGCTTCGCCGGGGCAAATTGTGTTTGACAAATTTTGGTGGCCTTCTAGGATGGGTTACAGCTTTGGTGGATAACAGAACAAAAACTGACATCATTTACTTGGACTTGTGCAGAGCATTTAACAATCTCACACAACATACTTCTCCCTTAATTGAAGAGACATGCCTTTGATGGATGGATCACATAGTGGATAAGGAACTAGCTGGATGGTCGCATTCAAGGATTGTAATCAAGGGCCCGAGGTCAAAGTGGAGATTAGTATTCCTCAGAGATTAGTATTGGGACTGACACTGTTGGTGACATGTACAATGGGACTGAGTGCACCCTCAGCAAGTTTGCTGGCAACACCAAGCTGTGTGGTGCAGTTGACAGACTGGAGGGACAAGATGTCATCCAGAGGGACCTTGATAGGCTTGAGAGGTGAGTATGTGTGACTTCATTAAGTTGAAGAAGGTCAGGTAGAAGACACTGCACCTGAGTCAAGGCAATCCCAAGCACAAACACAGGCTGGGCGGAGAATGGATTGAACACCTGAAAGTGTTAATTGATGAGAAACTCTACAGGACTGGACAATGTGTGCTTGCAGCCTGAAAAGTCAATCACATCCTGGGCTGCTTCAGAAGTGTGACAGCCAGGTGAAGGGAGATGATTCTGCCCTCTAATCTGCAGTCGTGTGACTCTACCTGGGGTTCCGTGTTCAGTTGTAGAGCCCTCAACACAAGTACATAGACCTGTTGCAGTGAGTCCAGAGGAGGACCAAGAAGATGACTGGAGGGAGTGGACCACCTCTCCTGTGAAGACAGGATGAAAGAGTTGAGGTTGTTCAGCCTGAAGAGGAGAAGACTGGGAAGATTTTATAGAAATCTCCCAGCACCTAAAGAGGGTCTACAAGAAAGCTGGATTGAGATTATTTACGAGGACGTGTAGTGACAGGACAAGGCGTAATTCCTTTAAACTCAAAAAGAGTAGGTTTACATTAGATACTTGGGAGAAATTCTTTACTGTGAGGGTAGTAAGGCATGGAACAGATTCCCCAGAGCAGCTGTGAATGTTCCGTCCCTGGAAGTGTTCAAGGTCACCTTGGATGGGGTTTTGTGAAACCTGTCCTAGTGGGTGGGATCCGTGCCCATGGCAAGGGGGTTGAAACTAGAGGATCTTTAAGGTCCTTTGCAATCATTCTATGGTTCTATGATACCATTTATTTGCAGAATTTTCAGTTTGAAGTATCTTGGGGTGCCTCTCAGGTGTCAGCCTTCAAGATAGATGACAGCAGATATCTGCACAAAATCTGGGGGAATGACTGCCCTGTGCCTGAGACTGGGAATGAGTAGTTCTGAAACCCGTATGTATCCTCTCTAACTTGTAAGAAAAATTTTCTTGCCTTGTTTTATAAAGTTCTGGTTCTGAATACAGCCATCACAAAAGGCATTTCTAGAGCAAAAGGAAAATTAAGTTAAACCCTAAATTATGCTTTTTTTCTAGATTTTTGAAAAATGAATCCGAACAAAGTACAAACTGTTAAGATCATAGATATATCTTAATTACTTAATTAAATATGACTTTGAATCTTCTTATTGGAAATAGTGTTAGTTAGATCCTCAACACTTTTGAAATATTTTAGTTCATCCTTTGCAAGCAATTTGAGTAATACCAAAGGAGTCTGAACAATTTTATGGATTTTATGCTTCACAGACCTATGGATATTAACTGAAGTTAATGATTTCACTCTAATGATGCTATTTGCTCCCTTGAGGTTGGCTTATAACCACGCACTCTGACTTCACTAATTTTTGTTGCATTATTTTGTAGTAGTGAAAGCAGAATCAGAGCTAGATATTGTCATATTTATTGAGCATATCTAGCAAATTATTATTTACTGTAGCTTGAATATTCAGAATATTGGACTCAGAATATTAATATTGAATGTCTGTCCCTTTATAGTGGAGCTTTGAAGAAAATTTATGTCCATTAAAATAATGCCTGTGCTGTTGTTAGCAGTGTCATTTTATGCTACCAAACTTTCTCGATGAGTAGATTTTCCTTTGATGTTAGAAGTACAAAGCAACGGTATTTGCCTCTCTAGACTTTTAGTAGAATTCCATGGCATGTTTATTTAGAAGATTTCTGATGGGTCCTGTAATACCAAGTACATTACTCTTTTTTGCTCACAGATCTCTTTCACCTTTTCCTTTCCCCTTGGATTATGAATTAATAATCCATACATTCATATTTTCCACTTGTCAAATCCAGGCAGCAGTGAAAATAAGCAGCACAAATTGGGAGATAATGCACCTTATTTCCATGTAGAAGCAGGTGCATTTTCTTCAGCGTAAGTGGCAAGATGACACTGATCCACTTTGACAGGCAGGCAGTTCTAAAATTACTCAGCACACTTTGCCACTGGTTCAGGGAAAGTCTCCCACGAGCTTGTTCTGAAATTCTTTTGTCCCCAGAGTATTAATTAAAATTTACTGGATAATATTTGCAAGGCTCAATGGTTCTAGTTACAGCAATTATCAGTTACTAAATGTTAGTGGCAGAGATGACACCTGATGATTCAATGCTTTATTCAAGATGTTCAAGAGGGTTTTTCCCCTCCTCCTTCTTTTTTTAATCTTCCTTTCAGTTCTTGAAAAAGCCAGATCAGCTAAGTGTCTCAATAAGGCTTTAGGCTAAAAATTACTCAGATAGGAGTTTAATTATCTATTTATCATTGAGTTTCTTGTCACATGCCAGTTAATGACTTGCAAAAGAGGAACAGAGTTGCTACAAAAGCCTTTAAAAAATGCAGAAGCCAGAAGCCCTTCTGTGTTATAATTTTAGGAAGCAAAAGCAGGGGTCAGCTCAGGATTGTGAAAGGAAAGAGCATCTTCTAAATAAACTTGCTGCTCAGTTCAGATTTGCTCAACAATCTCTCAGATTGGAGGTTGGCTAACCACACATGCAATAAACAATGGCCTCTTTCAACTTACTGAAACACAACTATCAATAAAGTTTACTACTAGATGTCGATCAGTGACTTCCTTCTCTCTCTCCTTAAAGTTTCATCAATATGTTGAAACACAGGCACTCTAAAATAGATATTTTATGTTTTTATTACTAACAGAATAAAGCTTACCTATACTTTTTTCCCATTTTATTTTGATAAGTAATTAATACTTCAATGGTGTTTTTTTCCCCCAAATCCTTTGACATTTCCGGACAGTTTCTTGCAATGGTACCTCTTGAAGTTCACCTCTAGAGATCCCTTCCAACCATTCCGTCATCTCCAGTGACAAAGCACAGGTCCTTCTCCCCTGATAAGAGCCCAAGGAGAAGCTGAGCCATGGTGCTCCCTTCACTGGAGTGTAGGAGCTCACCAGGAGCTACCCTGCTGCATTGCTGGTTTTCGTGTTGCCAAGTGATCGTGTGTGGGGCGTCAGCCTCTCATCAAAGGACCCTGACGTTCGAGAAGGTAGCATCTGTACCCACTGAAGGGAATGCTTTTCAACACTGTATGGCAGTGAGCTGCCCAGGACTGTGTCCTGCATACATTGCAAGTGGAGAATGACCATTAGAAATATGGAGGTTGCTCTTCTGGCAGGAATACGTACCAGTGTGAGAGCACAGTGCCCAGCTTGTCCTTGGAGATTCTCAAAAGCTGTCTAGATGCCATTCTCAGCAACCTCCTGTATGGTATTGGCCTTCAGAGGTCCTTTCCAACTCACTAAAGTGGAATTGTAATTTTTGTTGCTTACCTAAAATGTCAACCAATACAATCTCTTTTATGGAGGTATTATTACAGATGATCTCCTTTTCCTTTTGCTCTTATACCATAAATACTTGGCTAGCATTTGCTAGAAAACTTTTATCTGCATCCTATCTGAATATTAGTGATATCTAAAATAATACAGTCAATTGGTACAAAACAATAAGATGTCATTCTGAAAAAATACGTCAACACCACCTAGTTGGGCTGTTGAGTGCTGATTTTTTGTTAGGTATGCCTTGTTGTTTTCTAAAACCTGCCTTGTAATAGTCATAGGTTTTCTGGAGAATTTTTCAGGAAGCATTAGTCCTGTTTTTGACAGTGATGCGGTTTGGCAGTGCTGTAACTGAGTTCCAAAAATATTGACAAGATAGTTGAACTTGTGTCTGGATAGCTCTTCAAACTGAATTTGAGCCATTCTGTGAAGGGTGTTGAGTGGGCATTTTACCTAAAAGCAGATTTTTTTCTTGCTGTGAGAATGATTTCTGACTATTGCGTAGTTGCCAAAATAAATTCCTCTGGAAAGAGGAAGATCATCCTTCCTATGCAGAAGAACAA
Source organism: Oxyruncus cristatus (assembly GCA_013399855.1). Lineage (NCBI taxonomy): Eukaryota > Metazoa > Chordata > Aves > Passeriformes > Cotingidae > Oxyruncus > Oxyruncus cristatus. Next base: position 52,261 of record VXAY01006815.1, on the reverse strand, counting down.
CTAACATTTGCCTGGCATGAAGTGAAGGGTTTACTTATGCCAGGAAAGAGTGCTGAAAGAAATACAGGAAATTTTACTGTATATCCAATTCTTTGGCAACCTAAGGATCTTGTCATAGGTTTTTGGTCTAGCTTAGTTTTATTTTAGGCTTGCTTTGTTGTTTGCTGAATTATTTCAGAGGGGTATTTCTTGGAGATTTTTACTTTGTTTCTCCCTGGTCTATGGAAGTTCGCTGACTTCCAAGGAAGCATTTCACTCATCTTTCATTCATCATCATCATCTTAAATAAGACTCACTATCAGATACTTTTTGAAAAGAACAAGTCAGTGGATAATGAGCTCTATGACTACAGCTCAGAGCGTTCATGCACGCATTCCTTTTCTTTCCCTTTTTTACATGGTTTTACCAAGCCACTATGATAATTTAAAAGCCTTCCTATCACAGTCTTTTCCAAAATAACTTTGGGCCTTGACATGGGTTGAAAACATGTTCATATTATCTTTTCTGAAAATTTAAAGGAAAAATTCAGTGTATAAAAGTCCTATTAATATTAGAAATAATATTTTTTTCATAAAATTGTATGTGCTAGGAACTGAATGCAACCTTACTTGCCAAATGGCTTCTGAAATTATCCAGAAGATATTTTATGCTACAGCCCATATGAGATTAAGGTCTCAACATTATTTACCATTTTGGAAATTTGATTTTGTAGAAATCAAATAAATTGGAATACATTATAGGTTTGTATTTTTGGGGTGCAGCTAGTCCAAGGAGCAGGAAAAAGATCTCCATTTATCTTTTCTTCACTTACTGACCTTCTGGAAAGTTTGTAGTATTGCCAGGCATTGTTTTTAAAAAGGCAATAGCTATTATTGTCTCCCACAATCATTCAAAACTGTCCTGCTCCTCTACATTAAGCCACACTGCAACAAAACCTTCTTTTCATCCAGATAAAATTAGTAGCGCTTATCATTATTCCATTCACGCTAAGGAAATAATTCTACATTTAAAAAGGGTCTTCAGAGGAAATATTATTTCCTAACTTTTTTATTTGTTCAGGGTTTTTAAAATTATTTTTAATTTTTTTTCCTGGTCAATATTCTCCATAAAAAGTTTTTAACTAACAACCTCTACCAACAATTCTAAAAATTAAAAGCATTTTATGTAAATGTTACCTACTGACATGGGCAAAATGCTGGCTTTTAAAAGGTATTGAGCAATAAAAGTATTCCAAAATTTCTGGAAGGAGTATCAATGAGGAAGTTTTTCCCGAAAATTCCCCCTAAAAATATGTGTGTACACAGTACACAGTGCAGGAGCTAAAAGTCTGTCTTTCCAGAAGCATCAGACCTCCTGTATATGTGCTAAACAGAGGTTAGCACATTACATATACATATATGTCCCCTCCCCCCCTCCCTCTCTGGAGGGGATGAAATACAGAATTCAGGAGTGAAATTGTGACTGGGGAAAGAGAGAGGTGGAGTGAAGGTATTTCAAGATTTGGTTTCCATTTTTTCGTTATCCTACTGTGATTTTGATTGCTAACAAAATAAACTATTTTCTGCAAGTTTTGCCTGAGACAGCAATTGATGAGTGATCTCTTCCTGCTCCTATCTAGATCCACAAGCCTTTCTTTGTATTTTCTCTCTCCTGCCCAGGTCAGGATAGAAGTGATAGAGCTGCTTTGGAGTGCAACTGACATCCAACTAGGGTCAACGAACCACCTTAGGTGGGAAAAAAAAAGAAGTACAAATGTAAGGCCTTTGTGATATGTATGCACAATATGTGTTGGTATGGATGTAGTCCTTGTGTGTGCATACATGGGCTTGGAAGAAAATGAATCAGATTAAAAGAACTCCATGATGAACATCTGAAAAATAAGCCTTGGATTTTCTCTCTCCAAATAGTTGTTGTATGAATGTAGAGCAATATAAAGACCTCAGACACTGTCAGTGCTGTTCATCTATGGTCTTTATAAAGCTACTGAGATATATGAACTCTCTTCCTTTTAGCATAGCAGCTGTGTACATAGACTAATGAAACCAGCTGAAAAATCTCAGACTAATGTCCCGGAAATGAAGAACACACCAGTGATCAGAACTGAATCCTGGCCTCTGGCTGGATAAAATTGTTTCTCCATCTCTTCAACTGCACAAGACTGGCTTTTAGCAGTACATAAGTATCTGTACACATCCACTTTTTAATTTAACCTGAAGATACTTCTCTTCCTGTTGAAGGATAAACAATTTCCAAAAGAAAGTAGTGTTATTAAAAGGGCACATTCTTCTTCCTAATGTGGGCACAAATCAGGTCAGACATTTCCAACATTCTTGACTTCTAAGGATTACAGTGTTTAAGAGACATGTTCTCATCTCTCACATTCTGACTTTATATATGAAACATATCAAAACTACATCAAAGAGCCAGCAATTTATATTCATGATATAGGAGGTGACCTTTTCACTCATGAGTGGTGTAGTCATGTGGAGTGGCTAATGAGAGAACCCCTACTGAGAGGGGATAAATTTCAAACCTTCAGAATAATTATTAGACATTTTTTTATATTTATAAACCTCCCTCATTTCAAACTATCCCTTGATTTATAAAGCCGTCTTAGTTTTGTAAGTGATAATTATAGTCTCAGCCAATGCCAAAGATTGATGAATTTTCCTTATAAGGGCTTCTCTTCCTGGTACTGAATGCCAGAGAAATGCAATGACAAGTTAAAAACAGAACTATAAGGAAAAAGGACAGAGAAGGATGAAAGATGACTTAGAAGGAATGAGGGAGGGAACATCTGTACTGCACTTCACTGATGATAATCTCTGCACAGTTTATGACACAGAGGTAGTGGGAACAGTGAGGCAATCATTTTACTTGCCTGTCATCTGCAGAGAGTATTTCAAATTGCAGGGTGAAATTCTGGCTCCATTGAAGTGAGAGACAAAGCTCCTGTTGATTTAAATGAAGGCCAGGATTTCTGTGGATTCCCAGAGAGGGGCAGACGGGCAGAGTGGCAGCTGTGCCATCTCCATGACTGCGTCAATCTTCATCAGGATCTTAAAAGCTTTTCTTCAACTCAGTTTCCAGAAGCCTATGAAGGATTCGATAACCTAGATACTGTCTCAAACATGCTGAATTAAAAAAAGTAGTCTCAGATAGTCTGACCCTGGCTTGGAATATCTTTACATAAAAAACACTGTCCTTACAAGTTTATGCATGGGTCACTGCATATTTTAAATAATATTTCTATTTTTTCCCTTAATCTATACAAAAAGGGCCTCAGAGCATGTAACAGACAAAAAATATTATCATTTGTAGTTGTCAAATTAGAGAAAGTCCCCCTATCATGACTGCAAGAAATTTACATCTTGGAGGCAGAAGAAGTTTTCCTAAAATGTCTGAGGTGCACAGTTATGAATTTCCCTGAACAAAATTTTCTCCTGATTAACAAGCAATACATGGGCACCCACACTGGGGAGGACAGACCTGGTAGGTTACAGTCAATGCATTTACAGAAGCAATTGTTTTTGTAGCAGGTTTTAATAGAAGTGAGCTTTGATGGGGGAGCATCCTTGATGGGTGTTAAAAAGAGGAAAGTGGCTAACCACGCTATCGAATGTTCTGTAAGAAAGTGAATCTGGAATAACAAGAGGGAGAAGCTAAGAAACTGAAGAAATGAAAAACCAAAGGTAGTCTTCCTATAAGCCCCTATTGTATTGCCGGTGGATGTTTATTCAAACTTAATACTAAACTGGTGATGATACAGAGGTGTGATCATGCCATATGCTACCTTAGTCACCCAGTGAGAATATCTGCTAAAAAACTTCTGCTACACACTCCCATCACCTCAAAAATATGAAGAACTGCATATTTAGTGACACTAAATAGCCTACCCTAACTAACAGCCTACCCTCTATACACCTCTTGCAGCCAAGATTTAATTATTCGTAAATGAGTCAATGGAAAAGAATAAGATGCTTATTGGTTGCTGAGACACTGGATTATTATATTAATTTTTGGCTTGGACCAACCGAACTGTGTGTATTTGGGGAAGGGACAGGTCAAATTCCGTGGAAGTGAGGTAATGCACTATCCCATATCCCAGGCCCGGACAGTGCCCTGGAGGGACCCTGAAGCAACCGTCAGTCAAAGGCAGCCCAGGAACACTCTCCACACCTCAGCCCCTGGAGCCCCTAACCCGGCCTCTGACTGGCTGACAGAGAGGGAGCACTACCCTTCATCCCGCCCCAGAGTCCCACTGTGGTCAATGGGCCAGAACTCCCACCTGGGAGGGGTGTCCACAGGGGCCATAGCAGATAAAAACAAAGATGTGCTCTCTGTGTTGTTCCAACCCTACCACCTGGGCATGTGGGATCTGGACTTGCACAGGACTCTGGATGATAGCTACAACATTCTCTTTTTACCTCTCTTTTCTGTTTCTCCTAATCTCCTGCCTTGTAAAACCCCTTTGGTGAGCTTGTAGCTTGGGGCCTGGAGTCTTGCAGCTGCTGTTTCTGTTTTGAAGGGATAGTGGCAATGTATTTGTAAGAGATAGGAAGTTTAAGTGAATGGAAAACTTGTGAACAGGTGGTCTAAGATTCTGCACTACACAAAATATGCCATGATATAATGATACACTTTCACATTTCTTGATCTGTAAAAAGTTGAAAAGCCTTCTGAAGAGACTAAATCTGAATCACAACAAATTATTTTCATTATTTCAGACCAGTTTAATTATCTGACTTACCTTCTTGCTTTCTAGGCTTATCTTCTGTAGACTTTGGGTCTGGTTTGTAATTTATTAAATTCACACACTTCTTTTTTATATTCATAGACAACACCTTTTGTCTTGGATGTTTGTGCTGCATGGAGGACCACACTGTTTTTTGAGAGTGAGAAATGTTTGACTTAAGGGAAAAAGTCTTTTAAACTGAGTGAATATTTATACACAAAATGCTCTCTTAGATAGTCGCCTATGGATAAGGTTAAAATGATCCTGATTTGTACCAAGTATTTATTTGTTCTCATCAGCACAGTGCCACATAATGTCTGCTTAACTGCTATTGTGGTTTAATCCCAGTTGGCAGCTAAGCCCCACGCAGCCATTTTCTTACTCCCTACCCAGTATAATGGGGGAGAAATCAGTGGGTTGGGATAAAGACTCTTTAGTAGGTAAAGCAAAAGCCACACACACAAACAAAGCAAAACATGAAATTCAGTCATTGCTTTCATTGGGCAGACATTTCATTGGGCATGTGTTCAGCAATCTTCAGGAAAGCAGGGTTATACTGGCCTGAATGCAGGTTTGTCACCTGATGAGCAGCATCAATTCACAAACTGAGGCAAAGTATTTCTATTTTTTTTTTCTAACTTGTGCAAAGTAGGGAGCTAGGTTATAACAAGGGGCTGGCTCCCCAATCATCAGAATTTTACATTATTTATACATTGTCACAAACAAAGGCATCAGCACTCATTGGTTAAAAATTACCTTTTTTATTGATTAATACTTAACCCCCTGTTTGCTAGTTTTATATCTTGCTTCTCATGCTAATTAGTCAATATATGCAATTCTTCTCTTCATTTGAGTCTGGGATCCATTTTGAATAGGCGGTCAATGACTTGATGGTTGCACTCACCCATATCCAGAACTACCTTTCTCCCAGCTATTGCTCAGTTCTGCTGACTGGGATAAAAAACTCTCTTGGTGACTCTTGCCTAGACAACCCATTCATCTTAGGATTGTTTTCTCTGTTCCTTAAACTAAAAGATGAGCCAAGCATCAAGTGTTCACAATGCAATTGTTCAATCATATCTGTCCAGCTATAGCTACTGATTAACAGTTGAAAAATTTGCAAAGTTAGTTTCAAATCTTGAGAGGCTCAAATATCACAGCTAAATATCAGTTACTTAGGAAGACCAACTCTATCAATTTGGACGTCTCTCCCATCTTTCTCCCCCTAAGCTGAGCATAATGCCATATGGTCTGGATATCCTTTTGGTTACTTAATATCATCTGTACCAACTCCCACTCACTGGTGGAATGGCATGAGGAGCAGAAAGTCATTTACATTGTTTAAGTGCTGCTCAGCAATAAGAAAAACATTCCTGAGTTATCAACACTATTTCCAGCACAAACCCAAAACACACCTCCATACTAAGTACTATGAAGAAAATTAAGTCTACCTCAGCCAAAACCAGAGCAACTGGGTTTTTATCAACATGGCATTCCCCCCACCCTCCCTTTTGTTTTTTTCTTCATGTGCATCAGTTTGTTTGACTGCAGAGACACAGTTTGGTTTGCAACGAGAAAGCTCTAAGATTTCATTCTAAATATTTTTGGAAAATTAGTAATTAGTATTATGTTACCTGAGCTAGTTTTCTCAAAATTCAACTGGTATTTGGATTTCCATAAATTCAAAATAGGCAGAAACTTTTTCACTGTGATTCTCAAAGAAGAGAAAATACCTGTTCTAAAAATAAGTGGCAATTTCCCTTTTTTTTTTTTCTTCTGCTTTTCTGTAGTCTTGAAATTACTATATTAGCTCTAAAGTTAAAGGCACAGCTGAAGACCTCAAATCGCATTAATGGAAGACAAAGCAAAGATATGAGAACATCAAGAAGCAGCATCTCTTTAGTCCCACTGTGCAGTCTGAATATTTGATGCTCTGTTCCTCCCACACATACTTTTAATATTCTTCACTCTTTATTCAATAACAGTGAGATAGCAGGTACTGTTTTTATATAAGCACGTGTTATTTCATTTTTTGTACCAAGAACATGTGAATGCAGGTGGTAGAAGATCGCAGTCAATTTTCATATTCTTAGTACAGTTGTTATATCTAAACTGGTTTACTTCTTTATGGAACTTATTCAAACATCTGAAGTTTTTAATGTCCAGTACAGTGAACAACAGCCTGTATCCATTATTAATTATGCTAACTTGCTATCTGCCTAAAATTAGCTCCAAAAAAGTACAATTATTCAATATAATCTATGCTATTATTCAATATAATCAAAATCAAAATTATTCAATAAAATCAAAATCAAAATAAATGCACATTAAAATAGTCCTTGAATTCCAAGGACAAACATCACAAATGGCAAACAACTTTGTTGACTTAAGATTAACTGAAAAACCTTGATTTTGTACCTTTTGTAGGTGTGTTATGGTAGAGTTAATATAAAGTAGCACTACATCTATCCTCCAGAGTTTCCTGTTTCACTCCATATATGGACAATATAGTAGAAAGTGTAGAACTTTAATGCCAAACATTTACCATAAGTGGTTATTACGACACTTGTACAAACCATTGCTGTTAGCAACAGGCTAAGGCCAGAAAAAAAAAAAAAAATCCTCATTTCCTTTCCTCATGTGCTGAATAACCTTGTGAAAGTAAATTTAACTCTATTGTGCTCTTATTCACCCACCTCTCATGTAAAAGAGTAATAAATTTCATTAATACTATTAAGTATTTTAAAATTCTCATACTAAAGGAACGACAGAAGTGATTTATAGAGTCTTTAATGACAAATGATAAAGCTGAGAGTCAAAAGCTGTCCTCACATGATAGAGGCTAATCTATGACTCTAGCAAAGCAGCAAAAACTTGTATACTAGGGGTGTGAGCAGCACAACCCAATTTCATTGCCTCTCACTTGCAGGCCAGCAAAGTTCAGTAAAATCAGTTACACATGCAAAGAATAGTTCTCTTGTGTGGATTAGCATCATACTTCACAGTTACCCAAACAATCCAAATGGTCACCAGTCACCGGACATTTATGTTCCAGTAAGTGGTGCTGAGACCCATGTATGAAAAACTCAAAATTCTTCCAGAAATTATAGTGCAGATGCAAGCCTAAGAGCTTGAGTGAACAAAATCCAGATCATAAGTTTTCTAACACCTTCATTTTAGTAAAGTTCCTTGGTTTTAATTACAGTTGATCTGCTTAGACTTTGCAGGGTTGGAGAGTTGAGGGGGAGTCTTATTAAAATAATTTTGCCAGGCTCCTGAGGCAGAATCCTCAAACATGGATCATTCAAGTCGTTGGCAAAAAGGTGAAATGAAGCTGCCAGCAGAGCTACCATGGAATACATTGCTGCTGTATTTAACAGCAACTACATAAAAAGAGAAAAAAAGTGCTATTTCAGAGGGCAGATGAAATTCCGGGTTTACCCTAAACTCCTGTTGGAGAGCAACACTGCTGAAAGGGGCTTGGGGGTCCTGGTCAATGGCAAGTTGAATCTGAGTCAGCAGTGCCCTGGCAGCCAGGAGGACCAACCATGTCCTGGGGGGCATCAGATAAAGCACCAACTAGCCGGTCGAGGGAGGGGATTGTCCTACTCTGCTCTGCTCTGGGGCAGCCTCATCTTGAATATTGTGTGCAGTTTTGGGTGTCACAATATAAAAAAGACATTAAGCTCTTAGAGGGTGTCCAAACGAGGACCGTGAGGATGGTGAATGATCTGGAGGGGAATCCATATGCGGAGCAGCTGAAGTCACTTGGTCTGGAGAAGAGAAGTTCAGCCTGGAGAAGAGAAGACTGAGGGGAGACCTCATTGTGGTCTTCAGCATCCTCAAGAGGGAAAATGGGCAGGTAGCAATCTCTTCAGTCTTTTGCCCAGTGACAGAACTCAAGGAAATGGCATGAAGCTGAGTCAGGGGAGGTTTAGGTTGGATATCAGGAAAAGGCTTCTCACCCAGAGTTTGAGCCCTGGAACAGGCTCCCCAGGGAAGTGGTCATGACACCAAGCCTGTTCAAGTTCAAGAAGTGTTTGGACAATACTCTCAGGAATGTGCTGTGATTCCTGGGGTGTCCTGCACAGGGCCATGAGTTGGACTTAATGATCCTGATGGGTCTCTTCCAACTCAGCATATTCTATGATCATAGAACAAGGGGTTTGTACCCTTCTTTCCCATCACTAGCAGCAAAGACACTGCGTGTCACCACACAACAACCCCTCTTCCGTGTGGATACCCATTAACTGAAATAGAAAATGCCCTCAGTTTTTATCACTCTTCCGCTTTGCCTTGGTTAAGGACATGGGGTGCTCTAAACACATCTTAGCTCTGGGGCCAGGCCAGGAAGAAGCACATCAAACTGCTTTTTTTTTTTGCTTCACTACCACCTTTCCCTCTAACCAGACATGCCTCCTAATTTACCATGCTAAACTGGCATGTGATACTAGCAGGGCAGGTAAGTGAGCCTGCTAGTATTCAGAATACAGCTCTTTTTCTAGAGATCATGGCTGCTCTTATTATGTGATGCTGCATCTGGTGGTAAATAGGAAATAAATTATAAGCCTGTACAAGACAGACTTGAGACTCCTCCACAGAAAAGACTGCAAGGCACCTGAGAGGTTTAGTAGCTTACACTGCTCTTTTTATGACAGCATAGTAAATATCTTCAAACATTCTCCTCATTCCCCACTGCCACTTGCTTAGCTACCGTCAGTATTACTTTTTGCCTGACTGTGGGGAGCAAGGTGGGGGAGAAACTAGGGCAAGGTAGAAGAGCTGTGTGAGAGAAGGAAAGGCGATACCCAATACCCATAAAAAATTTGTTTTTAATTCCCTGGCTATCACAGATAGTGGCTGCTGCTAGCATTTAAGATAAGATTAGTCGGTGTTGTGCTATCAGCACCTCCATATTTTCCCTACAGGGACTCCTTCTGACAGGCTGAAGCTGGAGGCATGTCTGAGGATTAACACAAGCTAATGATTATACACTAAAGCTTTGGAACTGTCGGACTAATAAGATTAAGCAATACCAGATGCAGGTCCCCGTTCAGGTTAAAAATGCACTTTTTACATTACAAAGTCAGACAGATCCCTTTGAACATGCAATGAATATGGATGTTTTCAATTATCACAGTCTTCCAGGGCTATACGATATGGTAAATTAATCCCTTTAGAACATCGGAAACAGGACAAAATAGCCTTCTTGAAGCTGAAATCCCTCGTTTTAGATTTTCTTTCATGGGGATAAGCAGTGGTGCACCACACATAATTAATCTTATTACAAACAGAGAGAAATGTATTAAAAAAAAAAAAAAAGGCCAAAAAATTGTTTAAATATTTGAGAAACTAAGGGGTGGGGGAGGTGGGAAAACTTCAAAATCAACATCTCTTAATTAATTTCCACAACAGTGAAAAACATGGAAATACTGTTCAGCAAATGAGACTATTTTCCTATCCTTCAGGCAGCTGCAAAACACAATAATAATATTAAATAAAGTCTGTTAGGAAACAGACAATAAAAATATGTTCATTAGCAGAACAAAAGGTTTTAGAACACATTCAGCTCTTCTTTAAAGTGCTGAAACTCAGTGAGTTTGGTCAGTAGAGTGTCTGAAGCAGCATAAATTTGGCTCCTTCTGATTTCTCCATGACGAGGTTGCAATTTCTTTAATGGAGAAAAGAGGGAAAAATAGATTTAAGGAAAAGCAGAATGGTATCTTGTTCAGGCTGACAGAGGCCACAGACTCTTTAAACTTGAATCTTGAGAGAAAACATGGAAGAAATTAGATTGGGCAGTCAAATCTAGTGGCAGGAAACCCTTGAAAAGCTTGGTGGTTCATTTGGTTTCAGTGACTTCTGTTGTAAACAGACCTGGATTTGAATGAGCACTAGTTCTCCTATCTTTTCGGAAAGAATTAAATAAAAAAAATTACATGAGAAAGGCAGAAAAAAAAGAGGGTCTTTTATAAAATCCAGGCAGAGATTTATGGCTGTTTAAATTTTTATCATCCTAATGCTTGCATGGGACTTGTCTTCCACAGATGATCAGCAGCATGCAGAACACTCCAAGGCTGTTTAGACTTTGTATGCAGGTTAATGCCATTTAACTTATAAGACCATTGGTTCTCATCTCAGAAATCAGTCAATCATTCTGACTTCCATTAAAACTAGAAATGATGCCAAAGCTCTTTCTTTTCTTTCATATCATGTAAGTGAATGAAGAGGGTCAAAAATCAGTACTCTCGAACATGGCCGGAAACATAACGTGCATCAGCATGATTCATGGTGCCTTTTGGAAAGAACAGAAATAAGAAAGTTAGAGCAGATTGCTTATGGAAGCAAATATCAGACATGTTGAAAACTAAAAGCAAAACCTAGGCACCAGCTGGAATTTACGAAGAGAATAGGTGCTTTAAGTTCAAAAAACATGTTACGTAAATTTGCTCCCAAATTTTAATGTGCTTTATTTCTTGTAAAAAAAACCAAACAAAAGAAAAAAAAAAGGCATCAAAACACCAAACCAAAACAAACGTAAAAGGAAAAAAGAACCAACAAAAGAACCCCAAAGCATTTACTTTTTATTCCATTTTATTTTCATTTCTCTTGGTAAATTACAAAGCGGATAATTCAGTGCATACATCTAGTCATAAGAAAACGGACTATAAAAGTCTCAAACAAAAGGTGCTGCTGAGCAGAATTAAAGATTTGCCCTGCATTTAGCTGACACTGCAGCATACAGCTTAACAGCTTGAGAACTTACAGTGCCAGAACATATTTGCTAAGGGGCAGAACCTACCTGAGGGTGAGAATTTGATGGTCTGGGGTTTTTTTTAATAGTTTCACCTGCCTGGAGTCAAAAGCAGGCTATATGTACCAAAGAACATGTTCATATCAAAAAAAAAAAAAAAAAAAGAAAGGCAAAAAAAATGTTTCTTAAATACTAGCACTACTTTTATTTTCAATTTCTTCTCATACTATGACTTATTTCTCCTATTCTAAACTAAGCATAATCTTCATCATCACCATCATCACAATCCTCACTAGGGGAGATGAGAGGAATGTACTCTGTAACTACAAAAACCCTCAGAACACGAGCATCAGAATATTAATCACCATAACTAAGTGTATGAAGCAATCCCCATGTTTCTCTCTCTATAATGATATATTATTATGTAAATACAGGATGACATGATGACAGAACTTCTGGAGTTTTGGAAATATTCTCTGTTTTCCAGGCATTTTCTCTAATTGGAACAGAGTTAAAAGTACAATTTATGTTCTACATTCTGCAATTAGAACTTCAGAAAAATGTGGCAAACTGTAAGAACAAAGACTGTAGCCATCCACTGCCATTAAGAAGAGAAGAGTGTATTGTAGCCAGACTCTTTCATTAAAAGTTTCCCCATCTCTCTATGCGTGCAGAGGTTACTGCTCTTCTGCCGCATTTATTGACAATGAAATGACAGTTTGGAATATGGATTTGAAACGGTCTTATCTTCCTAAAAGATAACAGTTCAGTGGAAGGCTCTGCTCTTCATCAGCTTCCTAAATGCATTTGGGGTCAGCTTAATGTCAGTCATGATTCATCTTGTAAAGCTTTATCAGTTTACACTCAGAGCAACAAAACCCTGCACCTGATCACAGTGACACACACTAAGCTTAGTGACACCTTTCAGTCAGGTCTTTGTAAGAGAGGTGAACAAATTAAAAGTTTTGCCCTATCCTCTTCTTTTCTGTTGGAAGTTCTTCTGGTCACTGTCAGAAGTTATTTCTTACTCTGGAGTTCCAGGACATTTTTCAGTGCTGTATGGGGAGCCATAATCTTTTAATAGGAAATTTGCCTCTAACAACATAACTAAGCACAGAGATATATTCATCTTCTTAACAGTTCAAGGAAAGTTGAGGCTTCTTTTTTTCTTTATTTCTTTAGTGAAAGCATTTCTTCTGTGCAGAAGAGGTAATAAAGCAACACAACAGTACTAAAAGGTATGCAATTTGTGGATGAGATGGAAAAAAGCTTACAGCTCCATTAGACGAAAAGATCTCCCAAAAAAGCCCTTTTGACAAAACGAGTTTATCACATAAGTGACTACTTTGACTAAGATACAACTGTGTCTGTAAACCGGGATAATGTAATCATCTTTAAAATAATCACCTATTGCTTATATACCTCATTGCAGTCTATCAGCCTATTCTGATGATTTCCCATGTTTAAATTTCATCTCTGTTTAGCTAAAGCATTTCCCTTATGACTTGTCTTTCCTGTACCTATAAAATAGCTCAGGTCTGCTACAAATTTTGAGTCTATTTTGGGAAAGTTGTAAGAATTAATCATTTGATAATTGTACCAAGTGCGAAAAATAGCCACATTAAGGAAATTGCGCATTAAAGAGGAAAGGATTAAGAAAGCTTACTATTCACCTCACAGAGATGAGATCATCATAATTCCACAGAAACTATAGAAAAGAATGAAAAAATATTTCTACAGAAAAAGTACTAACAACCAAGGTACAGTCCTAATTTTGAACAAGCAATTCATCTGATGAGATATAGACACAGCAAGTTCTTCAGACCAGCTAGGTTTAGTGTGCAAAACTGCTTCATGCGGGGTACTTTGCAAAAGAAAAAGAATTGTTTTAGTGATCTATCACAACAGTGTCTGTGTGATTCAGTTGGGAGACCTATTGTTTCTCTTGGTTACTGTTATCATTTATCCGTGAAACCTGAACCTTCAGCTTTAATTAAGGTTATTTAGTCTTTTCTTTAATATATTTTGTAATTAAATTATTTTTAAGGTATGATAATTAAGCATTGAAAATACCGTGTTTCTGATACAGAAACACAAACTTTAAAGAAATCAAAATTAGATAAGAAATACAGATTTGAACTACCAACCCTGGATACACAGAACAAGCATTTCTTTCCCTTTAGGCTAAATGGGCTCCCAACACTCTACAATGACTCTAAAATATAAAGATATTGTTTTGGCCCACCAGAGGGAGCCCATAATATTGCATGAGTACAAAAGGAACACATTGACAATTATATAGAAAAAATATAGGTACAGTACATAAATATATATGTGTGTATATTTACACATTTGCTATGTATTGTGTAGCTTGCCTGAGATCCGAGTCCTCATAATGAATATGAGTTCAACAGGAAGTGCATTTCCATGAAACAACACCAGGGACAGATATGTACAACTGTATCTTTAGAATCATAGAATCATAGAATATCCCAAGTTGGAAGGGACCCACAACAGTCATACAAATCCAACTCCTGGCTCTGCACAAGCCACCCTAAGAATCACACCATGTGCCTTCACCTTTAGATGAAGACCAGAGAGCAGTATTGTGTTGAATGGGAACAAAGACCAATTTGACTTATTAATATCAATGTAGACTATGGATAAAATACTGGATACATTAGAACTTAATTAAAAGAGGAGCTGTGATATGAATGTTGCCTTGATTTTGACCTTCCCATAAAGATCTTAGGGTTCTAGCTAAATTCCAAGGTTTGCATTCTGAACAGGTGCTATATTAATCAGGTGTGTGTTGCTCTCTTTTTCTTTCACATGAAGGAAAATCTACATCAATCTACTGTTACAAAGCAGGACAAACCAGAACTGAGACTTGTATGTTCATGGGCAGAATCCAGAGGAGACATGTTCTCCTTAAAGACAAGGTGGAGCAAAGAGTTTCAATTACTTCTTATCACCCTTGTAATGTGGTAACCAAAGACGAGTTAGGAGCATAGCAAGGAAGTGCTGATCGTGACATAGTCAATAATATTGACTGAGAAATCTTATTCTCTTCAGTAGCTCCTAGTATTGTCACTGCCAAAACCTATTGTTCCTCCCAGAATAATTTCTTGTCCTTGACTGTTTTTCTTAACATTATTTTCACATGCAGAGAAGGCCAAGCACAAATTACTTAGTATAAATTGGGACCAGTTTTGGATTTCTGCTTTTAGACATGCGGAGTAAAAACTCTGTAATCAGTGTGACTCTAACTATTTTCAAATCCACCAGTAGCTTGGGGGTTTGGGGTTTTTTTACTATCAAGCAACAGGAAAGTGACCTAAAAATGTTCTACATCTTTGGTGATTTGTCAAACAAGAATTTCTTCAGTTTTAAATGCCCAATTTTTTTTATGAACAGACTATGAACTTTTACTAGAAATTACATTGCTGCATTTTCTAAAAAATATAGAATAAACATTGTATTAAGTGAAATTTCTAATCACTGTGAAATACATGCTTCCACTTTTCAAATAATTAGGTGTTACTATCAAATAAAGACTCAGAAGATGTGTTATATACCAATTCCACAGGATTTAAATAATACTTCTAATTCAAAATTTACTCTCCATTATCACAAATATCTGGTTTGTTATGCTAAAAAATTCAAGCTACTCATGGTGCCAGCTCCCCTTCTAATCAACATTATATACTGTGCACCATTAGCTAGTTGTCAAGTCTGCTATTAAACACAGACTAAGCAGATGTGTCTCTCAACTCATAAACCCACTTACACAATCTCTCTATAGTTGTACTCAATTGATTATGTCCAACATGCTTATCATTAAACCACTCAATTTTGCAATCCACTAAAGCTTCAGTTAAAATGCATCATGTATCCCCTTTTTGGGCCTTAAATAGTTACCCAGGTCTACTGTGTCTTCTAATCTGTTTCTTGATGAACATCTCTAGCCCTTCATAATTTAAAATGGTACCAAGATGAGTCTTAACCAAAAAAGATAAATGTTTTAAAGGCATAAACAATGACAAATGTTTAGATAGCAGAAAATGAACAGCTGCTTCTTTACTATGTGTCAGACTGGTGACTCAGTCACCAAAATTAAGAATGGTGAACTTGACAACATGAGAGGAGATGGCAAAAACTGGCTTACATGCTGCAGTGCTGAGCATCGCCGTATTTCCTGTGAGCTGGATGGCTCCCACACTGGATCTAATCAATTGACTCACAGACAGACATTCCAGTTTGGTAGCTTAAAATAGGATTCATAATAGCCAGAACATTGCCCCTATTACAAGGATCTTTACTGACCATGGCAGTAGGACATGCCTGGAGAGTGCTTACGCAGAGGCCTGAGAGCAGTCATGCAGAGAAATAACTATTTCTCAGTAATGATTTGACTTGGGTTGTTCAATCTGTCAAGGTAGAAGCAGCTCAGAATATGTGCAAAATGGACATTTCTAGGCATTTTTCTAGGCATCTGAGTTATTTCTACAGAAGAAGGAATTTTTTGAAATAAAATCTACACATTTTTAAAAACAACATGCAGAACTATAATTTATCTATAAGCACCAGGTTCCACTGAAGCCCAGTCTTAAATATTTATTTTCATGTTGTTGGATTTTTTCTCCTTTCAGGCAGAAGGGAGTTTGACATAGACTAGAGAAACAGTTACTTTGGGTTTTAGCACATTTGCATAACAATGGAAGTTCTTGCCTCACAAGGAATCCTGGAAAGTGCAGTATAGCCATTGTACAAAGAGTTTTGCTCCTGAAAAAGTTTCACATACTACTTGTTCTCCTTTTCTGAAATTGAATTTATTCTATGTGCATATATTCAGAATCATTCTCTCAAATAAATTACCTTCCTTTTTAGGGCCACATTATGATCAACTCTTGCATCCTATGCAAGGTAAATACTCGTTGAACACTAATATTGCTGAGGAAGGTTCTTTAAAAGAAACCCCAAGTACAAACAATTCTGCCTACCTTCACATCAGCTACCAGAGAAAGCCTAGTACATAACGGGAGCAGACTGCTTTGCTAAAGCTCCTGGATGAAGAACAGGTCATAGATTCCCTTCTCTTGAGGGAAACCCTTAATCTGGAGAGAGGTCTTAAAGGAACAAGATGGTTTGTAAGACCTACAAACCGTGTTATCAACTACAGTACATATTGCAAGCTGTTTCTGTCAGTGTCATCCAAGTGGATTAGTGATCCTGGCAAACAGGTATTTTCAACTGAAGAGTCTATTTTCTTGAAACTGTCATTTGTTATCAAAGCAGGAAAACACTTCACAATGATCCTTTTGTTTAGTTTGGTTTTGTGCACACAAAGGAAAAGAATCACAATTGTAGTATTGCCAGAATAAGGTGCCAAGATGTAACCCAGTGGATATTTCACTGGTCTTCATAAGCTTCACAGTTTCATCTTTGCTCAAGTACTGCATATTACACACAGTAGCAGTGCTCTGTGGTTTTAAAATTCCTAAATGTTTTGTAAGTTGCAGAGAGATATATTTGCTGTAGGTACTGTGGAAGACAATATTAACATGATGTAAAATTGTAGCTTTGGAAAAAGCTCCAGCCAGCCTTATAAGCAGTAAAACCATCTCTTTGGATCACCTGATTTGAAACTAGAAGTTTGAGAACCAAAAACAAAAGGCATCTGGAAGCCTGTTACATTAGTCTATATCTGGACAGTGAGTCTTCTAGTCTTAAATCTCTTTCTTGTAAGAATAGGCAGAGACAATTCAAGCATTCCTGGAGCTCTTGCAAAAGTGGAAAGGATATCCAGTTCACATATTATGTTTCAGTTCCAGAAAACTTCTGGCAAGCCTTCTTCTAAAAGCTATTAAAAAAATAAGCTTTTGGAGGGCATGAGGGATGGTCCTCCAAATGATAATATGATTAATGGTTAAACGATAATAAGAAGAGTAATAAAGAGTCAACATTCAGTATAGAGGAGGACTACCAGGAAAGTCCTTTACTGAGATCTTTCCTAGGGCCTGTGTTCTAAATTACCTGGAAATAACAATTTGAAAAAGAATTGATAATTATGTACAGCAGTTGATGGAATGAAATCTAAAATTACTGAGGTGTGCATAAGAATTTCATAATAGAAAGTGACAGGGAAAACCAGACTAGATTAAGAGGTGCTAGATTAAAAATAAGGAACAAAGAGGAAATAAGTGCTCTAATTTAAAACTTACTGGAAGTAAAATGGATTTTAGACTTATCATGGACAACTCTCTCAGAAACAAATAGTAAAACCAGAATGCTAACATCTGTTAGTCAAAGAATAGGAATTAAAACAAATTTGTATAAACCCTTTTAACAAAAGTTTAAGTTGTGATATCCCATCTCAAAAGATATGAAAGAGCTATAAAAGATGAGAAGGGTGTTCAGGAGCATGGAATGGTTTCTGTAAAAAATGCTCTAGGAAGGAGATGGCCAAGAATTTGACAGCTAGTCATGAAATCATTAATAGCTTAAAGAAAGTGAATAGATGTGGCTATTTACCCTTTCATATAGAGACAACATAGGTGGAGTCAAATAAAATTAGCATCCAGTGAGGTTAAAATAAAAGGAAGTATTTTTTTAAACAAAATATAATTAAATTGGGGTACACACTGAAATGATTACATTAGTAGAAGAGGACTGAGGGAAAAAAATAATGATGAGAAACAGCTCTGAAAACAATAAGACCACTGAAAAAGAAGGAGAAGTTGGTAATGCAAGCATGGGAGCAGAGATTCTGGTGCAGCCTGTGAGAATGACAATGGTGGAGAAGATGTTTCCCTGCAGCCCATTAAGGACCCTATGACAGAGCAGGGAACAACGTGAGGAGGAAGGAGTGATGAAGGATGAACTGTTACGAACTGACTGCAACCCTCCATTCCTCATCCTACCTTTTACTGCTTGGTCTGTGGAGTCAGAAGGTAAAGGAGTCAGGAGCAAAGGAGTCAGGATTAAAGGAGGGAAGTTGAGACTGGAAAGAAGGATGTGAAATATGTTTTAAATTTTGTCTTTGTTTCTCATTATCCAGCTTGATTTAAATTGGTAATAAAATACTTTTTTCCGAGTTTAGGCAGTTTTATCTGTGACAGTAACTGGTGAGTGATCTGCCTGTGTTTATCTCAGTTGGTATTATTTTCTTCTCTTCCTTCACCCTGTAGAGGAGGGATAAGTAGTGACAGAGTGGCTGTGTAGCTACCTTGAAGCTGGCCCAAGTCAACCAATTAGAAGGCTCTATCAAGGTCTACCAAAAAAGACAGACTAGATGCTATTTTCAGCTCAATTTCCAGATGTCCACAAATTGCAGATTTCCAGAAAGTCAAAGGTTATAAGAATGGAAATAGCAATCTGTATTTCTATGGTTCTTTTTATTGATCCGTAGCAACTAGCTGTCATGTAAGTGAGGAATGGGAAAATGGGCTAGCTGAACCTCTGGTGTGATTCAGTGAGAAAATTATTACATAAAGACCTTGTATCTCAGCCTCACATCTTAATTATAAAACCTATCCTGCTATTTTATACAATGCAAATGAGACAACATCTCCATTAGAATTGCTGGAGTTTGAGGGAAGTTCAAAAATGTAGACAAATAGTATGATAGGTGTGTGCAGACAGCATGTTTTGAGGTGACTGTGAAGGAGTCTTAGAGATGGAAGATGAACGTTGTACAATAAACTGATTAAGGAGCATTTTATGTCCTCACATGAGTCTTTCAAAGGGAAGAAATGCCCTGATTCTGTGTGAGGTTTTTCACAGAAGGTATTTCCCCTCACATACCTGTTTTTCTACATAGCATGGACCACTGAGGCACTGCACAAGGCAGCACAACATTGCCACATTCGGTTGTCCACGGACATAACATATGTCTGGGACAGCCAGGGGATTGTCAAGAAAATCAGCTAGGTGAGTTACAAAGAAATTCTTGCCCTGCTCTTAGTAAAAAGTATAAGAATTAAGTCACCTTACATTCATATATAACTCTTCAATAACTCAACCACAAGTACTTCCAAAGAAAGGGGAAAATAGATCAGTAAGGAAACAGATTTCAATGTCAAGCACTAAAGGGATAATTATAAACAATAGAAAGGGCTTTTTTAATTATGAAAAATACCATGACAGTATGCTTTTAAATTATATATAATGGAAAACAAGGTGAGTCACATAATCATACTCCTTTTGACACATAACAATCTTCATCAGCAATCTTCATCCTGCCCCCATGTCAAGACTGTAAAAGGGGGGCAGGTTTCCTGGAATATGTGAACATGTATCTAATCTAGTACAGTGAAAATCCTTATGCACTCACAAGAATTGCATCTTTTGAAACCAATCATTTTACTGTAGAACAACTACTTGTTAAAATATAAAATATTCATTGAATCTCTCTTAATTTAAAAAAACCCTAGCATACAAGATTGAAGACATCACAGATAGAATATTTATGATATAACCTAAAATCCCTTCAGAATTTGCCAATAATATCTGGGAGAACTGATGTTCAGTATGGTGGTGTCCTAACTAGTTGGATGTTCAGTAAAGGCAGAAAAAATATAGCCACTACAACCAAAGCCAAAGTATTGTCTTTAGGTTTAGGGGGGTTCTTTTTTTGTTTGTTTTGTCTGATTTTATTGGAACATAGTTTAAATTTCATAAACATTCAAAAAAAATTTTCTCCCATACCTAAGCCTGCAATAAAGGAATGAACATTTATAACCTGACTTGGTGTTGTTTGGGTTTTTTCTGTTTTGTTTTGTTTTGTTGTTTGTTTTTTTTTTTTTCCCTAGATTATCTTGCTAGCCATATAACATACCCCAATAGCTCTACTCTAGAAATGGAATTCACTGAAAAATTTTGCTCCAAAGCAGACATATATAAATGACCACTACTTCTTTTCAAGATTCACAGGATCTTGATGGAATGTAACAGGAGAGCAAATGGAACTAGGTTGTTTTACATTTATCAGAAATATTGTTTATTATGCAAAATTAGCAGGATAATAGCATTTTATCAGGATACAACCCAGCTGACATTATTTTCTTTTCCTGATACCTCAGGTTTAGATGACTGATATTTTTGCATATGAATGTCCCAAGAAAAGGCAACCAGTTACATTTTCATACTAGATTCCACCTGAACAACTAAGATAACTAGAAAAAGCTCTTATATGTTCTTTATATCATCTGGTTGGTAATGTCACCTACTTTGGATAAGGCTTCAGGTCCTAGCCGCACAATAAAGGTGGAACTCTTGAGAAGCACAAGTGAAAACCTTGCGCCACTGCATGCTTAGAATTTCTGATTATTGCATGCTTTAATGGATAGATAGAAATTAAATTTATGATTAACTACATGAAGGGAATTTTTATTCTTTTCCTTGTTTTGCTGTATCTTTCCATGCCTTCTGACTGGATTGTGGTTTAATCAGATTTCCAAGATTTTTTCAGAAATGTAAAATTTTATCATATAGGATATTGCTTGCAGCTGATAAAGGAATCATGTTCAGAGAACTAGATGAACCCAAAAAGTTAGAGGGACTTCATAACAGGTTCGTGTGATATAAGTGTGGTTCATGGTATGAGCAACAGAGAGCGGTTTCTCCACAGATGAGAAAAGATCTCTGTCACAGAAGAATATGACCAGTCTCCATGAACTATAACTTCTGGAACTTGAAAAACTAAATGTAAAGAAATATTTTCCTAGAAAGGGTCTTTATTTATTTTTTTTTTTTTTTTAACTTTAAAATCCTGTTCAACGTCTTTTCACCCCTCTCTTCTGGAAGCTTATTTTACGAACCTTTTCCGCACCTTCCCTCTTCATCATTCCCCCATTCCACCTTACGGTGGTGGAATTTCAAACACAATGATCAGATTCTGACATGAGTCAGATTTGCTTATTGTGTTGTATTCTCATAGGTAAAAGAAATTATGTCATCTCTGTGCTCATTAGTTATTAATGTCAAGAGGTTCCACTTAAAATTCTGCTCTTTACTCTATGACTGTCAGAGAGGTCTTTTGGGGTTTTTGTTTTAATTTTTGTTTTTCTCCTCCAGCTAACTAAACATTCTAAACACTAAGATATAATATTTTTCTCACCTTCTATCTGTTTAGAGAAATCATTCTGGCTTAGATTTTTACAACTTTTTGATAGGAAAAAAATTAAGCTAATTTCTGCCCACAAGCAATTCTCAGAATTATCAGGTGTCATTCTAGGGTAAAATCATTCTGTCTAATGTTTGAAACAAATTATTTGTATGCCTTTGTACGGATTTTATTATTATTTTAATTATTATTTTATTTATTAAATCAACATAACTTTTCCAGCATCTAGATAACTTTGGATCCAAAATCCTACTTTCAAAATAATTTTGAGCTTAGTCCTACAAAGAGATTTAAGCATTGCCACAGGGATTTAGTTCAGTGTGTTTCTATTGACACAAAAATCACAAAAGTAATACACCTGTACAATTCATTTTCTTAACTGAGTATTTGATATATACACAAACTTATGACAAATTGTATGGATGTAGAATTAAGAATGTGAAATTAAAAGATTATGCCATTGATTTCAACAGGATATAGAGTGTGCTCAAATATGTTCTGTTTTCAAGACTGTTCTGAAAGTTTTAGAAGAGGAGAATAGTTCATTTTTGGTAGACATGTAGTAGTTTGTATTAATACTCTATCTATCCTAATCTCTATAGATAGGTATGCTCTTATGCCCTCTATAATGCAATTTTAATATCTCCTAAAATGTTTGGCTGCAGTGATAATTAGAATTCTGAGCATTTCTGTTGTCTTATAACTTATTGCACAGAGATTTTGTGGATCCCTCATCCTTGGAAGTCTTCAAGGTCAGGTTGGATGGGTCACTAAGCAACCTGGTAGAGCAACCTGGGTGGTATCCCTGCCCATAGTGTAGAGGTTGGAACTAGATGATCTATAAGAATCTTTAAGGTCCCTTCCAATCTAATCCATCCTATGATTCTATGAAATTTCAAACCCTTCTTTGAATTATACGACATTATTGGCCAGAAGGATGTTGTGTGGGCCACTGCATTCACAAATATGCCTTGATATTTCCAACTGGCATTTTTTGCTTTTTTGGATTTTCTTTAGTTCTCAAGTTTTTCAACTGGAAAACAGAATGTCCTTTGCTATTTCTTCCCTAACATTTACTATTTTTTCAATTTTGATCATGTTTCTTCTTCTTCATTTCCTTTCTAAGATTAAAAAAATCCTTTTTGAGTCTCTCTGAAGTGTTTTTCAACTCCCTTAACAGACTTCTCTTCATAATAATTTCCTTCATCTTTCACTGAACATTTTCAACTTCTGCAATATACTTTTCAAGATAGGGAGACTCTTATTGCTAGAAAATTGAAAATTTTAGTTGAGGGCCCTACTGCTATTTTCTTTACAGTGCTAACATACTATCTGTATCATTCCCTTTATGGGATTTGAAAGTTTTTAAAGACAAAAGCTGGATAGTAACAGAAGTTTTTCCTTGGATTGTCCCTTCCTAATGGCTGAGTTTATGTAGCACAGATCACTCTGGAGTTTCTTGCAGCATTTAGAAACATCTAAGTAATCATTATTACTTGATACAGAGCTATTTCATTAATCACATTCTGTTTTGTCTGTATATGTGCTTATAAATTATATAGGACCTCAATACAGAATCCTAGTGTGGTCTGCTGTCAAGACATACAGTCAATCTCTGTCTTTGCTCACATTCTTTTGTCTGTTATTTGTCCATGTCATTATATCTTTCACATTGTCACTATGAGCTTCTATAACAGCCCACTTACATGACCTGTCTTAAACCTTTTTACAAGTCTCAGTAAAGTATACCTAGTTGTTCTTCTCCTTTTAAAACTTTACTGAAATGCTCAAACAATTCAACAAAGGGATAGATAATTTTTGTTTGCACAAAAAAATGCCCTATTAAAAGATAATTTTCAGAATATTTTCATTACTAACTTTGGTATACAGAAACAAAAGATGAGGATGAATGTAGGGGAGTGTCACAGAATGGGGATTCTCAACAAACAACACAGATTTTTAACTACTTGACTGACTCAAGTAGCCAAAAGATAGGGCTTCTAAGAAAGCAGTTAAAAATCTCATTCTTCCATAGCTCTTACTTCATGCCAGGCTTTCACAGCACTAAATCCTCTTCCAAACACCTGAACTCCCAATTTTCAAGGATTAGTAAAGGTCAAATCTTTTTAAGAAAAACTGGAGGAAAAAATGCTTCTCTACACTGTTGCTTGTTATTGAAGAGATAAGGGATTATGGCAAATAGTGAGGTCTGGGTAGACTCTCTGGCGACACATGTAAGAGACCCTACCTTGAATGAGAAAAAGGACGACCTACTTAATAGCACCTAGTCACATAATTGTAAAGACCTAGCGCATGTTTTCTGGTTTGCTCAGACAACAAGGGCCACCAGCCTTGAACATCAGGCAAACTTCAAGTCAAATTAGCAGGTTCTGTGCTCTTTGAGGTCCACTCTGAGGGGGACCAGCTTAATAACAGCAGAAAATTTCCAGTGGGTTAGGAAATCAAACAGAGACCATCATGTTAACTTCCTGTGAGCATCCTTTCAATACATCAAATGCTTTAATAGTTCATCTTTTAGGAATGGAAAAATGTGATTGTTTCACTCTGAGTAGTTTAAGAAAATTCCTGTGGCTTAGCAACTAAACTTTTTTCTTTTTTTTTTTTTTTTTTTAAAAGCACTTTCATTTTTT
>VXAY01006815.1:14128-26106 GCA_013399855.1 Oxyruncus cristatus | reverse complement strand
CTTTAAAAAAAAAATATAATTAAAACCCCAAAAAAAAAAAAAAAAAAAAAAAAATTTGTCAAGACCTCTCATTCTTCCTGGAACCCAACCAAATACAACTAAAATATAAAGAAAGATTTCTTAGATGAATTAAATATCTTGGTTAATATAATCCAAATTATACAAGTCATATAAGTGCTTTTAAGCATTTTGGAAGCTTTTAAATGTAAACCTGTTGAGATAATCCCTTAAATGTCATTAGGAAATAAGGTGTCATTTGTGCTGTCTAAACTCATGTGAAACACTAAATGTCCTCATAAATTGTGGTCACTTACACAGTTTTGCAGCCTTTAACTACAACATCTTGATGACTGGTGCATGGAAGACAGATTTTTACCACACTTGGGAATTCCTATCAAATTTGAAATTTTTCACTCATTCCTGTGATTCAGCACAATTCTTTCTACATGACATAAAGTGTGTGTTGCCTTTATATAATATGTTACCTTGATGATAGTTTATAAGCATGTTGCCTTTAGCAAGTCACGTACTCACCAAGCTAGTGAGTTAATTAATCTGATAGTGAGAAAATTCTGTGTCTGAACATGAAATATGTCTACCACACTTATTAACTATCTGGTTTTTTGTCTTATACTAACTTCAAATAGTTACCATAATCATAAAAAAGCAACTAGTTCACAAGCATTTTCCAAATGACAAAATCAAAAACTGTCCTAAACAATCCCATTTTTAAATACCTGAAATTCCTTTGGAACATGAGCACTAATAATGAATACAAAAACATAATTTTGAGTTTAAAAAGAAGAATCCTTCTTTTCAAAGGTTTCTGGAAAAATTAGTATTTTCTTGGTATGAACAAAGAACCAGTCTATTGGAAACAGAGCAACTTTGAGAAGCTATGGCATATCATACCGTGCACATATCAGCTTGTTTTCTTTATCACCAGACTTACTAATCATGCTAATTATTTATGTGAGAAATATTGTCTTATGACTGAATGTGGAACACTTTAAAGTTGGTATTGTGAAGATTAACAGAAATAGCAGCTGCATACCTCACATGTAGGAGGTGTCAGGGCAGCTAGGTCATCCTGTGGTAGCAAAGTGACTAAATGTGTGTGCAGACAACCAAGGGATCAAACTCATGAAGATTTTTGATAGATGACACAAAATAGTGCAATCTAAAAAAGAAGACATGGAGGACATTAGCTAGAAAGGTCTTGTGTGAGTTTTTTACACTGACTTAAATTCTGTATGTGTCAAGCACTCCATTCCATTAAATAAATTTGGAAACCAACCTACATGAAAACAAGTCAAGTTCTTTACTTCATATAATGATTTCCAGAATGGGTGAAACCAATCAACCTGAAACTTCAGTGGAACTATTTCTGGGCCAAATGCTACTTCACACGTTTCATGCTCCTTGATTTATTTGCACTAAACAACAGACAAAAAGATAAGAATATAAGAAGCAAATTTATTAGGGCATTCTAATTATAAAACAAAATACAATAAGACATCCACAGCAGCATCAGTAACTGTAGTTTCTGCTTTTATAACTATTTCAATTGTGGTCTGATGTCATGATTTAATGGAATCATATGTGCTTCTTAAAATTTGGTCCATTTCTACTTCTTACAGTTGCTTAATGCTTGATCATGAGCTCTCACAGAAGGTTTCTGTCTTTCCAATCTACTTTACCCTTACATTTTCCGCAATCACTCTTTAAACTGGTTTGGTGGCTTGGAAGGCTATTCGTCTTACTGCTTTAATGATTGCTCTTTTGCACTGTTTCAGAAATTTACTTTACAGCTCCAGTGATTTTTCCCCCCTTTAGTATCACCACTGTGACTTTACATTTTGCTCTAGCATCAGCAATCACTTGAAACCTGTGCAACAGCACACCAGTAAACTATGAGTTTTGTTTTACATGGCTTGTCAGTTTCTGGATGTTTCACATTATAACAAGAAACAGCATGTACAGGGCATGGATATGTGTCTTATGTGGAATGGTGTGATCATTGCTGTGTTCAAACCTTTATCTCACCCACCTGAACCTTTTTTTACCTGTTCAAGTAAACCTGGAAAATAAGACGAAGAGAAGGTGTTAGGTAGGCTTCAACCAGTATATCAGGAGAGGCTTTCTTTCCAAAAATTTCTTTGTAGTGCAATTATATAGTTCCCAGAGTTCCTTATACTTAAATTATAAGATGTATTCTATTTGTAGTCAAGCTGGGAGGGCAGTGCAAAGAAAAACCTTTATGGTTCTCCAACCATTCACTAGAGCCTTTATATCATAGTTCAGTTATAAGCAAGAACCACAGAACTGCATATCGCAAACATTTATTTTAGAGAGTTATACATTCTCCATAAATATTTGCTATGGGTCAGACTTCAAACATTCTATTCAAATACTTTTCTTCAGTAATTGCCACATAAATTCATCTGGAATGTAAAGTAAACATTAGGGAAAAAAAGAAGTCAGTTACCTCTCTTCCTATATGTTGAAAAGACATTTAAGATATCTTTCTGTCATGCTTAAATTATCCCCTTTCTACTTTTCTGTACTCTGTAAGTCCTTCTAATCCTATTCATAGAGTAAGCTGAAAGAGCAGTTAGTGACAATGTTTTTCCTCCTTGAGAAAGAAGGAGATTGCATTTGAGGTTATTCTGTTTTTTCCATAGCCCAAATTAGACTTTTCAACCTTTTGTGAAGGAACAAAAATGTTCTTTCAACAGCATTTCACATAAAATGTAGTTATTTAGTTCTTGTGGTCACTTGAAAACAAAGGCTAAGAATGTAGTAAATGTTCCCCAAGCCTGAAAGACTTCCTATTATACTGTAGTTATCTCAATAAGATTCTTATAATGCAGTGACTGAAATGAAGGCAGAAGACACAAATTCTCATCAGTATATCTAAAGTTAATTCATGAAGAGAAACATATTCTCAGGGACATAAATCCTATCCTGTGATGTGTAGCAGAAATGCGACATTGGAGAAAATAAGAAATGAAAATTGTGTACACTCTGGAAGTATTGAATAGGTTTAAAGGCAGAATTATATTAGAACGGCAACAAAAAATCATCAGATTTACCCATTTTTCCTAAAATTTGAAAGACTATCTCTCATTCCTTTGTGGAAACAACACAGTCTCAACATTATAGGTCAAAAAAATAGAAAGAAAGAAAGAGGACATCCTTACCCTTATATGCAACTGAGGTTTATCCAAAACCGTCACAAGGAAGCACCTGTCTTTTCTACCATGATCTGCAATAGGCAGTCCTTACTCTCACTGCTTTCTCAGACTTCATAACTGCACCCCATCTGGTATGGAACAAGAAACATTGCACTCATGTCAGTCTTAAAGCCTCAGTTTGATCTGTATGTTAGGAGATGTTCAGCTTCTTCGCAGATTTTCACGCAGTCCCGCTTTTACTCTCTCCCATCCTCTGGTAGTCTGTTGAGCTGCTCATACTTTAAAAAAAACAAACAAAAACCCCGAAAGCAAACCAACAAAAAAACAACCAACCAACCAACCAACCAACCAAAACACACACACAAAAAAATCCACAGCTGTGTTTTGGCAAACTGGAAAGTATTAAAAGAAATACAAGATAGAGATGAATTTAGGATTATCCATCTCCCAGAAAAGAGTAGAGAAACTTAACTGAAGTTCAATACAAGCAGAAGTTACAATTCAACTCTAGATAAACAATATAAAAAAAAAAGGAAGAAAACATATGTGTCAAAAGCATAGCAGGAAATGCTAACTGGAAGCTGAAACTACTAGAGAGATATAATTTCTGTGGTGGAGGTAGTTAAGCAGCAGAAGATCTTACAATCTTTTTCAGATGATGTCTTTATATTCAGTCTTGATGCCTCTTCTAAAAGCCATATTGGTCCAACAGCAAACTACAAATTTGAAATTAAATTTTGCATATTGTCACTGTCACATCTTCTGGCCTTGAAGTCTATTACTTGTCATCTACTTCCCTTATGTATATTTTGTTTCTATGCTTAGGACAGCTTAAAAACACATTTTAGGAAAAGATAATACTAGCAATATATTACATGAAATCCACAGAGTTTGATATAACCACAACGAAAAGGAATTTCCCTGTGGATTTGTTAAAATGTTGAATACATACCTCATAGAACATAAACAGGATGCCTTTCAGTGTATAATAGTTCATGTGCAGTATATAATTGCACACTGGAGTTTGGGAGTAATGACAGAGAGGGTATATAAAGATGCTTGAAATCGGTATTTAGACCTTCTTGTACTCTGTTAGCACACATGTTTCTGCAGTACATCTTTCCCACAAATAGAAAACAAAAGTCATGAGAAACTTTCGATTTCCCAGATTAGTCTTCCTTTGACCACTGACTGTGAGGACCTATTTTCACAGGAAATTGCAAAAAAGAAAATACAAATCCCTGAATATCCTTGCATGAAAAGTTACTCTATATGTTTCTCTGGTACATTTGATAGCATTTCTCTTCCTGATACATTCTTCCTGTGATTCCCTTAAGCATTCAAAACAGCCCAAGAAAAACAAATAAAGATGACTACTAAAAGAAGAAGGTGAAGACCGAAATAATGTCAGAAATGGTGGAACATAGGAAAACACATGAGAATGTAGAAAGTGCAGTTGATTATTAACTCTGATACCTTGTTTCACATTTCTAGACTAAAGTCTGATCTGCAGAAAACCAAAGCAGTCTGATTAAATACTTGTCAGCGATGGAGCCATAGTGCTTAGAGACTGCTAAGAAATGCTTGGAGTCTGGGGAGAAGATTAGATTCAGAAAATGTACATTCATTTAACTGATTTTGAGTCAATTGAAAACAACTCTAAAGCAGACATGTGAAGTAATAAATTTCAAAGAGCAAAAAAAGAGCAGAATGCAGAAGAAAAGAAGTCCTTCTATATCATGAAATGGAGACGAAGTTATGTGGTCCCTCCTTTTCTGAGTAGACCACATGCAGGTAGAAGTAAGCAACTTCTTTAATCCTTTTGTCAAGAAACAAATGACTGTGCATTTTCAAGCCTGAAAAGAAGTTCAATTTCCAATAATCAATAACATTTTTGTGAGTTTCTTGAGAAACATTACACTTCTCTATTTATTTCTATTAAACATCTGTCTCTGTTCTGTCATTGATATATCTGTGTGTGGAGACTAGAGGTGAGCACATCTCTGTGAGGAAGAGTTCTGTAATAACTTCCTAAAAATGTTTTCTGTATGTCAGATTGCCATGAAATGAGTTAATATATTGTTCTGAGTTAAAGATGTAATTCTTAATCCATTACCTTTGTTTTGATTCCAGACTTTGTTGTTTTACACACTAAAGCATAAAACTGCAAAGAAAGTTGGATCAGTGATGGAAAATGGTAAACCAGAGCTGTTTTAAGTACCTGAAGTGTTTCTGTAATATAAATCAAATGATTTTCACTAGGCTACCTCTTCAGGCAAGATATGAGCAGAAAGTTTGTGTGAGCCCTACAGACACATGTACTTCACCTAATTAGGTCAACACACTGGATTGACAAAAATACTGGCTGAGATTTAAACTTTTTAGTTGATCTAGGATTCCAAACCCCCCCATAATGAGTCTTAACACAAATCTATGCAAAATAATCTCAACCTCACACCAGGATGGGTTAATTTGAATGTGCTTATTTAATTACTTCAAAGGTTTTGAATTATTTATTTGATTTCCAGTTGCAACTTTTCATTGTGTAGGTTAGTTGTATGTGTGTTTAATATCTACTTGCTCTTTAATAAATTCCTGGAAAACGCATGCACTTGCTTAGTCCACCAAACCGCAATGTAGGTTAGTTGCTCTGAAGGCACAAGTTCACTTAGATATTTGTATTCTTTTAGGTCCTGTTTCCAAATCAATTCTGATGTGCAACTGTAACTAATTCAAGGAAAAGTGCTGCCAAATGAACTGGAAAGTAATTGTCACATTTTCCTTCCTTAACAAGTAGAAAGAGCCGTTAAATTTTTTAGACAGTTATACCAGCACCAGGCAACCTGAGATGACTTGTCATCCTAGACAAAGACATGTGAGATTAGATTTACTCTTGGAGACCTTAAGTCTACTCTTACAGTAGTGCAATGAATCTTCCCAGGGTTCCGACTGCTGAACTTGACATAGTCTTGTGAAAAAGCATCAGGTCAGATTTTCTTTGAGGTTTAGTGATCTCTACAAATCACTGTGCTTTCAAGTGGAAGGTGGGAGAAAGTGTGATGGGTCCACTCAGTTTCCTCATTTTAGAGGACTCTGATGTCAGAAGAGAGTGAAGAACTTGCAAATCATTATAAGTACTCAGAAATTCTTATGTCAAACACGACAGTCACAGTAGTCCTCAGCCCTGTGTTTCTCTTCCTAAAGCTACTACTACCCAGCTATTTCTATTAAAGAGGAAATAGTAATGCTGAATTCCACTGGCAGCTGCTACCTGTGATACATACCAGACTGGGGTGGCAAGAGCCTCTGTCACCTTCACAGAGCCAGCCCAGTATCATCCCTTGAGTCTGGACAGCACTGCTGAGGAGAGAGCTCTTTGGTTTTAAATCCTATCACCAAATGTTGCCTCTGGCACATTTCAACTCTGAGCAATTGGATTATTGAACAAAGCCCAGCTTCAACCTCCACTGCCATGCCATTTCTTGAAACAGACTGAACCAGAGGTAAGAAACTAGGAGAGAACCTTACAGAATCTCATGTCCTTGAAAATTGTTTCTTCCGTCCTGCCTGCCTGTTATTAATAGAGTCAACGAGATGCACACACACAAAAATCAAACCTCAAAAAACCAAGAAAATAGAAAATTTAAACAAGTCAGTCTCTGTTCTTAAAAGTTAAAGTGAGCAGCAGAATTTCTGAGCGCTCCAGTGAGTTCTGGCATGAGGATAGAGCAAAGTACCTGAATGCAACCAAAGGCATTACGGAATTGCTCAGCCCAGGGAAAGGCTTCCTGCTTTTCAGCTGCACTGCAAAGGAAGGTCATGTTGCAAAGTTCTGCCTTTGGCATCTTCTGTAAAACAACTCAAAACAATTCACTTCTGCTAAGCTAAGTCCATCAATACCCTCTCTGATGTCAAGTCTGAGGCAGGAGAAGTCAAATATCTTTGGTCACAATCACTCTCTGGACAATCTGTGTTTTGGTTCAAGTTCACTCTTTTTTAATGTGTGTTTGTCCATTTTGAAAGCTGATGGAAAACTGCCTAAGGATGGACAAGTCTATGAAGAAGTGCGATGTGCATCCTGCTGTTACTCAACTTGAAATGATGCTGCAAGGGAGATAGTCTGTGCCCTGCTTATCTAAAACCATTAAGAGAAATCAAAATTACAGGTTTGTATTTTATGATATCTCGGAGAAGAAGTTGTAAAGCATAGTGTATCTTCAGAATGTCCTTCAGAACAGAGAAGACAAGACATTCAAGACTTATTTTAATTCTATTTAAGTAATATGTGTAAAGTATGGGAAATTTTGCCTGTTTTTTGCAACCCTTCACTTGCAACAAGTCCAAAATTTCTCAAAAAGCTTTCAAGTTGGAAGTATATTGAAGGGTTAGGAGGTGGCATTTCTGAGACTGGAAAAGTTTCTATGGACCTAAGAATTAAGACTAATTAGGCTGGGTATTTAGAGACTGAAAAAAATACCTGAGACATTTTATCTTTCCAGACCTAGGCGTATCTTTAAAAAATTTACTTGACCTCTATTCATTGTGAAAGTATAAATTTTTAGATTTTCTTACAAATTTTACCAAACTTATAGCCCTTTAAAAATAAGCATTTTAACATCCTCACAACATTAAGGGGTTTCTATTTCTTTTTTTTTCCTTAAAAAAAGAAAAAGATCTCTAATAACTCATTAACACCCCTCAGGATAGAGGAAACAAATATTTTAATGAATGGTCTGAGTTGCTTTTCATTTCTCTTAGCTTTCAGGGTTGAATATCATGAGATCAAGCTAGGATGTGATTAAACTAGGAAGAGTTAAAAAAAAAAAAAGTATAGCGCTATTACATATTCAGCTCTGACATTTGGGCAAGATTGTGTGATATGAATCTTCTGATAACAGTGATACTCAGTTCATTCTGTGTATATGCTTATTCTCAGTATTGCCAGAGCAAAGATGATCGATAACTCTTGCCCATTTCTAGATCTATTTATGTATTTTAATTTTCATAATTATTCTTTGGAGAGTTCATTTATTTTATTATTCATGCATCACATTAAGAATAACCAGGGGATCAGGCCCAGCCAGCGTGGGTTTGTGAAAAGCAGGTCCTGCTTGACCAACCCGATGTCCTTCTGTAACAAGGTGACCCATTTAGTGGATGAGGAAAGAGTCTACCTAGGCTTTAGTAAAGGTTTTGACACTGTTACCCACAGCATTACCCAGGAAAAACTGGCTGTTCATGGCTGGAACTGGGGAACTGTTTCGCTGAGTTAAAAACTGGCTGGATCACCAGGCCCAGAGAATGGTGGGGAATCGAGTTATGTACAACTGGTGGCCAGTCACTGGTGGTGTTCCCCAGGGCTCAGTGTGAGAGCCAGTTCTGTTTAGGATCTCTGTCAATGACCTGGATGAGCAGATTGAGTGCACTGTCAGTCAGTTTGCAGGTGACACTAGGTTGGGTGAGAGTGTTGATCTACTGGAGGACAGGAAGACTCTAGGGATGGGTATGGACAAGCTGGATCAATAGACCAAACCCAACTGTATGAAGTTCAACAAGGTGAAGAGTTGGGTTCTACCCTTGGGTCACAACTGCCTCATGTAGCACAGGCTTGGGGCAGAGAGGCTGGATAAGATAAGGCCTGGTAGATAAGGACCTGGAGGTGCTGGTCTACAGCAGCTGAACAGCAGTAGGGGTCTGTCTCTTCTCCCAGGTAAAGAGCAATAGGACAATAGGAAACAACCCCTAGTTGCCCCAGTGGAAATTTAGATTAGATATTGGGAAAAATCTCTTCACCTAAAGGTTTCTCAAGCACTGAAACAGGTTGCCCAGGGAAGTGGTTGAGACACCATACCTGGCAGTATTTAAAAGTCATGCAGGCACGTCTTTAAAAGACATGGTACTTAAGGA
This sequence comes from Oxyruncus cristatus, assembly GCA_013399855.1. Taxonomy (NCBI): domain Eukaryota; kingdom Metazoa; phylum Chordata; class Aves; order Passeriformes; family Cotingidae; genus Oxyruncus; species Oxyruncus cristatus. The sequence goes on along the minus strand of VXAY01006815.1, from coordinate 17,002 downwards.
CATGGTTTAGTGTTGGACTTGGCTGCATTAGGTTTATAGTCAGACTCAGTGATCTAAAAGGTCTTTTCTAAGCTAAACAATCATTTGATTGTATGAGTTAAGTCTTGAATAGAAAAGGTCTCTATTCTATTCATTCGTTTTCATCTTGTGTTTTCCTTTTCAAAATTCTTTTTGGTATGAAATGGTTTCTGCGTTCTTAGTATGTAATTCTCTAGACTGTTAATACAAAATTTGGGAAGTGCACGTAATTCAAAGCAATGTAATAACAAGGGTATTTAAAAGTGCTTTCCTTTTAGGGAGAAATTAAAATCCCTGTCCATTCAGTCTTGCACAACAATTACAACAAAACTCTTTCAAGTCAACTGTTGAGTCTAATAAATTCTAAAGAATAAGGATACATTAGGATTTGAATTTGCAGTAAATCCCAGTTGTCCTCTTTCCTAATTCATAAAAAGAGAACTATTTTTCCTCTCCTTTTTCCATATGTTTTGTGCATGCATTTACACACCCTCATTACTCTTTCTGCAGCAATGCCAATCTAAAACAGAGAAGGTAGACATAAAAAGCTACAGGGTCGGAGTTTCCAGATAAGAACTGCCACCTCTTAGATCAAAGCTCCAGCTAGCCTAGCATCTCATCTCTGTTGGTAACCAGGAGCAGTCACAGAGGGAAAAAGAAAACAAAATATGCATAATGCACTGCTTTTCCCTAGCATATCTTCACAGTATCTGGTGACTTTGGTTGACACTTGATGGTTCTCGTGTTTAATACCTGTGTTGGACTTATGCCCCATGAATTTCTCTGACCTTTTTTGATAAGCATGTATATTCTTAGCTTTTATGGATATCTGGAGCACTGAATTGCACAGAATATTCCTTATCTCCATGATTTTAATAATTATTCAATTAAAATTTTCCAACTTATATTTTTCAGAATTTTATTTTATAATCAGAGTGATTAAAATGTTTTACATGTTCTTTTATGTCATTACCTTTACATAAATCTAGTCTCCAAACACTTCTTCCTTCTTCCCACAAGTTCATTATTTTATTGTATATATTTCTGGGACAAAGTTAAAAGCAGACACAATATTTGGATGGAGAGACTAGTATACCCAACATTTTTCATTTTTAACAACGTCGGGACTTTTGTTTAGACCTGTCTTGACTGAACCCTTCCTTAGTACATTACTGAGAAATAATGTCATCTCAAGTACTGGACTATCATCTGATTCTAAAATAGACTTCTATCCACGGTTACCCAGAGACATTGGAGCTACTAATCTGTTTCCCCTACTTTGACTTCCTTCTCCCAAGAGGTAGTGTCATCACCTCACCTTGAGAAGAACTCTTAGCAATCTGGAGTTATAGTATCTACTGCTTGAACTAAGGTTGCAGTAAGATTGGTTAAGCATTAAACCATGAATCAAATAAGGTTGCTGACTGAATTTGAATCCTCCTTAAGTCTCAAATACATATTGGCAATGCAACAGGATTCATAATTAAGATTTTTGAGGGGACAAAAGGAAAAGAATATTCCACACAATGTATTTAATAAACAGTTAGCTTTTCCTGTCATGAATTATGAACAGCTACCAAAACTTATTTTGCCTGGAATCTTTGCAGGAAATATTAAAAGAAAAGCCACACCTTTAGAAACACAGAAATAAGAAGATGTCTAAAACTATATTATTTTCTTACTACTTTTGAGCAGTATCTCCAGCGACATATCAGACTACTGAATTATTAATTGTGTGGGCACTGCAAAGAATCCAATTTATTACTCTTTCAAAAGTCCATAACAATTCTTACTCAGACATTTCAGTTTATTGGGTCAAGGCTTGTAGTGAGACTCTTCAGTTTATGGTTCACTGATTTGGTAGACTGTAATAGCTTGACAGGTCAAAGTCAGTGTATCATGCCTCTTCTTATCTACCTCTAGGAAAAAAATAATAACAAAAATCCCAACAGAGCACCACTATGTCCAAGAACTGATTTTATCTGCCTGTGTCCTTCAAGTATTTAAGCCATATTTCATCCTGGAATTATATTATCTTTGTTCATTAGGATATGGTTTCCCAGCAAAGTATGTACTTTCATTGGTCAATGCAAGGACAATGATCTATTTACAGAAGCAAAGATAAATATTTTGCCTTAAAAATAATAGATACAAGGCTCTGCTTACTTAAAGTCACACAAATTTTCTTCTTTATTCTATTGATTACTCATGTAAGTAATATAAGTGGCCTTAGGAATGACCTGGATAAATTACTTGATAGTCAAGAACTGCATTTCCATTCTTCACTTACAGACAGACTTGGTATTCCCATTTGCCAAACATGACAGTAATAAAGCCAGTCTTATGGGATCGTGGCAAATATTTACCCACATAGACCCTTTTAGTGCTATACCAGGCCAGTTACCTAATGCAGTTAGCAGATATGAAACCTTTATATAGCTTTCTCCTCCCTCTCTCGTATGTCACAAATTATGGGGTGCAAAACATGATTTTTAAAAGAACCGCTGATCCTTTCTGCCAGCCAAATCTGGCCAACAGGGAGTCATCCTTGCAGAGTATCTGCATTGAGGAGCATCCTTGCTCCTCAATCCTACAAATATCAGGACAGCTTTCATCTCCTTGTTAAACATTTTACAAATGAACTGGCCTAGAAAACACGCATGCATACGTGTTATATATTTGACCTCTAAGCACAAACGTGTATAACTGCATCTTCTGTGGATCCAATGCTTTGTATTTAAGAAATGATGCCTGTATTTCTTTCCAAATTCCCTACCTATATGAGATCATTTCTCAATACCAGGATGTATTTATGTATTTAAAGAAAAAAAAATTAAGCAGCATCATAAATCATTC
>VXAY01006815.1:4128-9128 GCA_013399855.1 Oxyruncus cristatus | reverse complement strand
GTGTATGTGTATAAATACAGGCATGCCATCAGTCATTTTAAATTGTATTTTAAAATAGTCATTTTTTCCTCAAAATCTTCAATGAAAAGAAAAATGCTCTACAATATGCTTCTTCCTTAAGATTTAATGCTATAAAGTAGTTCTTTCATCCTACCAGTGTGTGCTACTGACCTAAATCTTCTGTTAAGTTATTCAAGAGATGTCTAACAGATAAACTTAACCTGAAATTTTTGTTACCCACTCTATGCTATCGTACCCATAGATTTATCCCCTCTATGATAGTGATATTTCTGTGATTCCAGCAAATCACCTGTACAGGGACACCTTCCATATAAGTTATCAGCTTCTCTTTCCCACAATACAAACAGTATATCACAAATCCATCAGCATATTTTCAGCAAATATGACAAAACTTTACTAAATAACAAAGGTAGTGGAAAGGTCCACAGTGCAAAGGGACTCTCTGTGCTGAAATGTGTATGCTTGGATATATTTCCACTTTAAAAAAATTCTAGCTTCAGATTGACCCACTGCATAACTCAACAGGAAGGAAAACAAATCATCATGGATTTTTTAATAACCTGAAATCAATAAGATGCAGTGAGCATTAATGCTCTAACACTTACTGCATTAAAAAGTAGTTGTGGCAAAAGAGCGCATGTGCATTTATAGAGGTTTAAGATGAAACACTGATAAGTAAACAGATCATTAAAACCAAAAGTAGTAAATGTTTAAATCTTAGACTTTTTGAAACACAAAATTATATTTTCCCTTAATTATGCATTTTTTTAATAGTTTTCTCCCTATTCCTTGCCTAAGAGTTTAAAAAACAGATCTGTGTGCTTTGTCTTAACAGATACTGAGCTATACAGAAACACATTGTACATTTTATAGGATGGAGAGCAAACCTGAAGACATTTGAGTCTGAAGATGATGAAGCTCATGCAATTTTCTGTTCTTGCAATGGTATGTGGTACTGCTTCAAATCCACTACTCAGAACACTTTTTCTTTGACATAACTCCCAGTACAGAAGAGACTCCTACCACTCCTGAGAAAAAGAGGTGCCAGAGATGATCAAGATCTTCAAGGCCATGAAATTAACTTTCCTGGTATTTCTGGTTCAATTCTTCTTGAGTTTTAAAACAAAACTGGAACAAGAAACTTCACTGTGTGTGCTTTACCATTCTTTACCAATTCACTATGCCGTATTTTACCTTAAATAGATATTTCAAGCCAAGTCATTTACTACGTGGATTATTGCAAGGTAATAGAAGCATGTACAAGCAAGGTCACATCAGAATATTTCAGATTATAGTTTAAATGTCTTCAATTTGCAATCTTAATTAGTCTTAAGCAGTATCTTTCCATCTTTCCTTTTTTTTTTTTTGATAACTTGAAAGAACTGCGCAAAAATGAAAGCCCTCAATCATATAAAATTACCCAAGTGCAAAGTTCAAATAACTTAACAGTATCTATATATGTTTAAACAGGTACATTTTTCCAATTGGTTACCTGTGCAACTAAGTTCTGAGTTAGTAGGGACCAAGAAGCAATCAAAGTTTCCAAATGCTACACACTTCAGCAGTCAGAAAAGGACTTACTTGATTTTAAAAGCAGAAATGAGGGAATGCAGACTATTGTTTGTGAAGAACTTTCATTTCTACTCACTCTTTGCACAGGAGCAAAATGTTCCGGTAAGAAAAATGAAAAACAGATTCTGGATCCATCTTTGCCTTCTTTACCTTCTGCGAAAAGCATACAGATCTGAGAACATCACATAGCCAATACAGTAATAAACTATCACTTTCTGGATGTAATAAATAATGAATTGGCCTAAATTAACTTGCCACAAGATTATCCCATAAGGAGATTATATATCCAAACAAATGCAAGAGGTGAAAAAAAAAAGGATAAACTGTTTTTTCTAGTTTTCATTTCCTCTTCCTAATATCTTAAAAATATCTTCCTAGTATCTTAAAAATAAACTTGGAAGGATGTGAAAGATTTGATCATAATATTACTGTCTCCTGAAATCCAGAAAATTATTTGTAATATATAATCTTAAGCAAACTTATTTGCAGCCACACTTAATCTCTCAGTTATGATATTTTAACAGTAAGAAAAAACATTTTTTTTTTGCTTTTAATGACAAAGTTTGTTTGAAGTCTTTCATGTCTCACTGTTTGATTTCTCTTTATTTTGTTTTCCTTTGCTTTACAGCATTCTTGTGAAGTATTTGCGATGGTCATCGTTCACAACACATTAGATATTACTTTCCACCAAGGCTATCCTGAGACCCTTTTCAAATTGTCAACATATATCTTTATGGGCATTATCAAAATCCAAATAATGAAATTATAACACTTCAAAAGAGGTGGTCCAACTGGCTCCAAGTGGGACTTCTGCACTGGAAGTCGGATTTTGGAGTATTATAAGGTAAGAAGTATGTTCATATACGTACATAGCTACCTCTTCAGCAAGTGGTGAATTTTGAGCTCTCACTCCTATTTCCTTCTATTTCTTTTCTTCTGAGGAACAAAACAAAACAGAAAAACCAAATTATTTCACTAGCTTACAAAAATCTGTGAAGCATTATGAGCATGTCTAGTTTTAATTGCATTACTGAGATTTACTTTATTTCCTTTTTTTTCTAATAAAAGCATTTTTAGTGAAGAATAAAAATGTAGAAAAAGTCTCTTGAAAAATTCAGAGTTAGATTCTGAATCCAAAGATAAACCAAGCAGTATTTCAAGAGCTAAACTGTAATTCAAAATTCATCTTTTTGTATATGATAAAATATTAACAAACAGCAACAGCAAACAAACCAACAACAACAAACAAATTTTTTTTAAAAAAAAAAGAAAAATTAAAACCCCCCCAAACAAACAAGCAAACAAACAAAAAAACCCACACACACACAAAAAAAAAACCAAACCCAGCACTGAGACAGGTGTTGTCAAGGAAATGTTAAGCTTTAAATTCAAACTTTGGAAACAACATCTTTCTGAAAACATGTGCAAATAATAAGTTAGAATGGAAGGGAAACTAATAGGATTTATTCGCTGTTTTACTGCTAGTGGTGTATCAGAAACAAAATATCTGCATTAAATACATGGTGTTCTTTTTCACCCTTCATCCGGCCACTAAGCCCTTTCAGGCCCAGCCATTCAGGCAGAGTTTGCAGGTTTTCCACTGGATTACTGAAAATGATGCTAACATAAGTATCCTTCAGCTCACAGAGCTCTAATTTAAATGCATATCCTATTACAATGGAACAGCAAGTTTCTAGACCACAACCATCTTGGTACTTGCTCCAGAGAAAGACAGAACAAAATGGTCCTCAAAGGTCCTATTCAAGTTTAACTGGCTTCTGCTACAATCACAAGTGGCTTTTTTGTCACTGTGTTGTGCAGCAGGAAGTACACAGTCAATGTGCTTAGACTGCACCAGTGTGCGTAAGGATCACAGTCTGAAGTCTTTCACTGGGTGCTCCAGAAGCTGTTACTGTTTAGATAGAGAAGTAACATTTCAGACCTCCCCATCTCAGGTGAAATCTCTCTCAAAAGCAGGCACATGGAGGGTTACATATTAACAACTGGTCCCAGTTACGCCTAATGGCATTTGTTGCATGATGCTTTGAAAATGTAGCCCTTTAGGCTGCTATACAGTTAGCATAACACATTCTATAAATGGCCAGGAAGACCGATTATGCAATTAAATAGCTGTGTTTTCTGAATCAGTATACATTGATCGAAAAGTAAACACTTGAGCTTAATCTATTACTGTCATATAAAATTGGCCTTCTTCCTAAGAGACATTAATAAATTTGGTCTGACTTCTTATGTCTGTGTGAGGTGTCTTTCAAAGAATGAAAAATCTGCAAACTATCATCCAGAGTAGAATAATAACAGACATTGCATCATTTGACTGAATTCAGTCTGTATTACTAAGTAGATATGTGGACTTCAATTAACTGTGAACCATAACACTGTTGCACCAGAAACAGCATATTGTGTCTACAAGCTCATCAGGCCAGAAACCCTCTATGTCTGATACTTGTATAGCCCACAGGGTATTCACATGGTGTTCAACCCTACAGAACCAATGGGCATGCTCCTGTTATCACTATATTTTGCTTGAAACAAGACTAGATAAACAAAGTGAGAGGAAAAGAACTCCTAGATTCACTTAAATAGACAGCAGATTCTTTATTAGACTGAAAGAGGAAGTAGTTTTGTGCTCTTAACTGAAAAAGTACATTCAAAGCACAGTGAAAATGAGCATGGTATCTTTGAGAGTGCTACAGGGGCAGGGAATCAAACATCTTTTTCCTCAAGAGTTACAAAAAATGTATTAATTGCACTATATGCCCAGGTAACTTTCTTTTATCTATGTGTATAAAATGAAAGAGGAAATGATAATGAATTAAATAGTGCCTAGCTTAGGGGCAATAGAGCATATCAGCATTAAGAAAAAAAAAAAAAGTCTGAAATGGAAACAATTTGAAGAGAATAAAATTATACTCACAAAATTGAGTGAAAAAAGTGAAGGCACACTAGCCTTTAGAATATGTCTCAGACTATGAGACAAATTAGTAATAAGTAGGAATTCCTGTAGCTGAAGACTGGGAGCTTTTTTTGTGGTTAATAGGTCAAGATATAGAGTGCACATAACCTCAGGAAAAAAATATTTGCAGACAGAAACTGGTGACCCCAAGCTCAGCCACAGTTCTCACAGTTTATATGAAAAAGTATTCTGCCTCCTAAAAAGTACTTCTTCCTATTCTCACAGGTCAGCCCCTCAAAAAAAAAGACCTCATCCCAGGCTGGCCAGCATTCTAGTACCCATCACACCTGTGAGCCAAAAGATTTGTCCTGTGGCATATGTTGCACAGAGCTCTCCCACTGGGTCAATAGATTTCACAAGCATTGTAATACAATTGCTGAATTGGATCCATGAAGTTAATTAAAGCAAAAAATTACACTGTGGCTGATGCCTT